>JAWWEE010000018.1:5128262-5187435 GCA_035221455.1 Xenops minutus | reverse complement strand
TGCGGTGCCAAGGGATGCCCAGCCCTGCGGTGCCAAGGGATGCCCAGCCCTGCGGTGCCAAGGGATGCCCAGCCCTGGCCGAGGCTCAGCCTGGCCCTTGGCTCTGAGCGCATCCCCAGCCCACTCCCCAGAGCTCCCCGATGGGTCTCCTCACAAAATACAGACTTTGCAGGACACTCCTTCCCTCTTGCACAAGTTCAAGCTCGTGCCTGATTGCTTTTTTGCCCTCCTTTAAAGCAGCTATCCTGGGAACAGATCCTTGGAATCACTACAGCAGCCTCCTGGTCCTCACAGCTCCATCACCTGGGGCCCTTTGCACAGCATGGGAGAGCTCTGACAACCTCCAGCTCACCAGGGCCTTTAAATGAAGGCTTTGGGTGCCTAAAATGGCAAGATGAAGCTACACAGAACCTGCACACAATTTCATTAAAAGCAGCCAAGAGACCTGAAAACCCCGCTGGCCACAGATGCACCAGCACACCGAGGGGCAGCTGCCACAGCCCTGCAGGAATCCTGCTCACTGCTGCAAACACTGCTCACCTGAGGGCTGGGTCCTTACCTGGACTTCTGCTAGAACACGGTAAGTGGGGGATATTGCTTCCAAAATTCACAGCTTTCTAATGGAATGCCCAGGGGTCCGGGGTCCCAACACACAGCTTAGTCATTCTCACCTCTGTTACAGTCACAGGCCACTGCAGGGGGACTTTATCAGAAAGCAATTAAATGGCATGAGTGGACATGAGATCTTTCTCCCAAGTTTGCTTGCACTTCCAGAATTCACCAGAAATTTCAACTGACTAAAAAGCATTAAAGAAACATGGGCAAGAGGCACTAGTTCACATATGACCAGATAAAGTCAATAAAGTGGTAAACTGTAGGCACTTACATGCAGTTTAATAGGAACACTTAAATTCCATATAAATTTTCATAGTCTATGCATACTTTTAAAAATTTCTTCCACAATTTTAAATTTCAGATTTTGTAAGTTCTGTGTATCATAGTGTCATGCTTACAGTTAGTACAATTTTAAACAACGTGCCTATAAACACCTAAGCAACTAAAAATAAACTTCCCTTTTAATATTCCTCATTTTCCACAGTTCAGGGCAGAAAAAGTAATAAATACAATTCAAAGACAACTACGGCAGAAGGTCTCAGTACCCCAGAGTACAAAACTTCTACTCCTAGAAGTTTTGATTATAAAACTCTTCTCCTCATCATATATTTCTTCCCAACCCTCTCCTAGAGGCAGTCCTGAACTGGATGTTTTTCACTTTTTATTTATGTGATTTCTCATGACATGTCATGCACCACATTCACAGCAATCACTGGCAGATAGTTAAAGTTTCCAAGGGGCTACAGGGGAAACCATTTTCCACCAACTGTTCTCCTACATGCCAGGATAAAATATATCTTGTGGACTAAATCTCTTCCCACTTGTATCCTGCCAAAAAGTGTGGGTTTTGTTTTTTAAACGAGGCTTGAATGAAATTCCATTAGCTATTCCTGAGCCATGGCAGAATAACTATTCCAGCATAAAAAAATCTAACCACAGATAATTGAACTTGTCTCAAACATGACTTGTTTTCTGGAAACATGACATGGGAATAGACTTTAGTATAATGGTAAAGTTATTTGTTTTGTACAATCTTCATTGAATCAAAACCCGTTAAAGACCACTTGAAATCATAATGTCTTAGAAAAATATTTTAGATCAGCTGGGATGCTTTAACCATAGATGTCTTCTTCATGGATGGATGAATACATCCATTAGCTTGCATGGTTTACAATCTATGTATGTGGAAAGCCATCAGAACTCAGAAGTTATTCCAGAATTGCTATCATCACATTTTAATTTTTGATATGCCTTTTCAGTATAATATAAGAAACAAAATTATTTTAAAATAAGATCAAAAGCAAGACCGTTTTAACCATGTTATTTTTGGTGATGTTTTATAATGTTGCTTTTGGTTTTGAATGCTGTATCAAGCACTGAGGAGTGAGAGATTTTATATTTAATTTGCTGTAGATAACGAATGTAACTAGACTAGATATGTTTTCACCCAGGCATGGTAAGAATTACAGCACATTTCCCCTAAGCACTGAACACACAGAAAATTTAGCCTTTTAATTGCTACTGGATTGAGTTTAGGCTTTTTGAGAGAAAATGAGGAATTCTAGGCAGGCCAAAGTAAATCTGAACTTTGTTGATCATCTTGATGCATCCAAAGGTATATTGAGCATTCCAGTCTTCACAAACCCTGGAATCACATCTTATGGTTTCCTATATGACTCACCTTAATTCTGCACAGACATTTTCCTGCAGAGACCGTACTGGGATTTGGGAATGATGGGGGATAGCAGCCTCAGCCTCCATACTTAGCACTGCAGATGACTCTGGGAAGAACAAAAAACACATGGATAACCATCCTACTACCCAAATTCTGCACTGATCCCCCCTTCTCATAGCTTGAAAAGAAAACTGGATTTTCTCCAAGGCTAGACAGGTGGCAGGGAAATATTTTTTGGTTAATTACCTCAGAATGCTGGGAAAGGTGTGCTGCTACCTCATGTCTGCATTGCGCTGCCTCACACTGGTAATTAAGCTGATCAGTACTGGTACATCTACCCACCAATCAAAGCTGGATATAAGGGATATTTTGAGGAGACAAAGCATAAAACAGCATTGAATTAAGAGTTTGGGTAATCAAGATGGCACATGTTCTACTTGAAAAATAAGGCCAATCCTTCCAAAAGAGGGACAGCTGGCATGCTGAAAGTCAATCTTAACCACAAGAAATGTATTTCTTGCTTTAAGAGTCACAGTTGGGGCCTCTGTGCAGGCTTGTAGCTAATGAGTTGATAATGTCTCCTTCAGGAGAAGGGAAAAAGGCCACTACTCAAATTCTCCTTGATTCCTCTTCATATGGGATCCTGGCAAATCAAGGTTGGTTCTAATATTTTTATAATGACCAGTCTTGTCAATGGTGGACTCAGTGACAAGCACATTCAACCCAGCCTTAAATTAAACACAGCTTTATAAGTGAAAATTGGAGACTACACATAAGTGGTTTAACTGAGATTAGGAAAATGACGTGCCCTTACACAGCATGCATGTTTTCAGCATTGCAAATGCCTTTCTGTTTCAGAATTCTGGACTCGCTCTTCACATTGTGACACCCTTGAACACATCCAAATTTAAGCACCATTATTTTTAATGCACTGTTTTCTGTAAGGAATACCACAGCAAGGTCGATTTTGTATCATTAACAGAAAAAGAGAGATTTTCTCCTATCAGTGGTGCCAAAAAAATGCAGCCTCATGTATTTCTGTAAAGATAAGTATGAGAGATGTTCCTGTATTTCTTAAGAGTAAATAATGTGCTACCCTGCCAAATCCACACAAATGTAAAAACAAGCACAAAGATGCAAAGTTAGTGACTTCCTTAATATTTTCCAGAAGCAGAATAATTTGGCCCAGGCAGAAACGTGTGTGGCATTTTACCTGCAATTTGCTGCAAGTATCTGTGGACGCTTGTGTGCACATGTGAGCAGCCAGTTTAGTTTCCAGGCTGCACAGAGGACTAGTTTCCTATTTTCAGTCATTTTTTCTATAGCCTCTATAAATAAAATTGACTAACTAGTGGGTAAAATTAGGCAACAATTAAGCATGTTTGTTTTTATAAAACTGTCCCTTAATATCACCTAACCTTGCAATGCCTGGACTTAAACATAACATACTATGTAAGATATTTCTACAAACAGACTTCAAAGGGGCATAAAACACAAACTGCAGCAGAACCTAAGAGAAGTAAACAGTATTAATTGAAGTATTAGTGGGAATTTTCAAAGCATAAATCAAATTAATAAATTGCACAATTTCTAAACTATTACTCCCAACAAACTTTACTCTAGAAAAAAATAATTGCTTACACTGCTTTTTAAAGACAAATTCCTGCCAAGTCTCAGTTAGAAACCGGTCTCAATCCTAAAAAAAAATACGTAACTTCAGCATTTGTTAAATTTAACTGTTAACATAAAAATGATAAAAAAGTAATATAAGTTTTAGGATGGCAAGTTGAGATCAGAGTCCAATTGTGACATGCAAAGGTGATACAACTTGAAACCCTGCTAGACCGATTTTCTAATAAAAATGAACAATACAATCAAATAAATTATATGAGATCATTAAAACTATTAAAGTCATTCATCAAACAGAAAACAGATCTTTTGATTTTCAGGGAAATACTAAGACTCCAAACACCCCTCTGCAAAGTCTTTCATCATTTCAGTAATTTTCAACATGAGTCCATCCTCGTCTGACTCTGCCGTATGCTGCCTCCTGCTCCTCCCCCACTTCTCCTCTAATAGTGTTCAGAGAGAACTTCAAGATGTGGGCTAATGGAGCTGGCATGGGTTGGAGTTTAATATTGCATGTGCTTAACTTTTTGTGCAACTGACCAACATGACATGTCTAACTGTATAAATGGAAGTTTTATGGTGATAAGATCAGTAGTTACTGAGATATTTATGTGACATGCTGACAGATATAAAACTACAAAGCTTGCTTTTATGCCTTACATCCTCTAGAAAAAAAAAAAAATAAATACTAAGATGATGGGTCACTTTGAAGAGAATTTATTATCTAAATTACCTAATACCTGGCTAAGTTCTAATATGCAAGATGAGGTCTCAAAAATGCTATTAAAAGTATGGACTTTAATTTCAGAAGATCTTAGAATTCTCTGCCAAATGGGGCAGAGTACAGCCAGTGTGCTTGTCTCACTCTCTCTCTAGATCACTGCACTGTCATCCAACCAAAAAGCAGAATGATGACAAAAACCAGGAAAAGGCACAAGATAATCTCTCCCCAGTTTTTACACTCCATAGGTTTAGGTCTCTCAGGGAGATTCTCATCACTCCTAGGGTGGAGGAGGAAGACTATGTGAGAGGACAGAAGGTCAAGATTAAAGAAAATATATTATTTGTGTGTGTACATATATGTATCTATATGTACACATACACATATATAAGTATAATCTCTGGATGAAGTGGAATCTCTTTTACATTTTGATCTGGGGAAAACCAACCTCAGAAATTCTTACAGAACAAGACAATGTTTCCTGCTGCTAGAAAGCAGCTCCCCCCAGCTGTGCCCACAGCTGAAGTTAAAAGCCTGCTCCACTTCCTTCTCTATTTGATGTGAATGTTTCTTCACACACTGAGAAGGCGGGCAGGCGCAGCAGTCAGTAAAAGAAGGGGGAATAGCCTGGTGGTAGCAAAGAAGGGAGAAAAATAAAAATATTTTCAAAAAGACTTACAGACTGGTAGGGAAACATAAGGCCAGAAGGAAAGGAAAAACTTCACTTCAGGAGACACAAGTATCTGGCAGAATGCAAAGATTACTGACCCTGAGAACAAGACAACTCAGAGGACAAAGGAATCAGCAGACTGGGGGGAATGCAAAGCATTCAGCTGTGCTGTTACTTTCTTGTGAGGTCAGACCCTTCCACCATAGAGAGGATGTTCAGTGCCCTTCATCCTCACCTGAAACAGCCCTCTCCCCAGTTTGCTATTGTGCATATTTCCCACAGGAACAATGACCCGCAGCACCAGTGCTGAGAGAACCAAATACCACTTCAGTGCCTCAGCAAACTCTTATAGCCACCCGCTATAATCCACCAACACCCCCTATGACACTCACTGTTGCTGTTCCTCTCACCTGCCACATCCAGACACCAGAAGGAAGACACACACTCCCCCTCCATACATCTGCCACAAACATCCATGCTTTGTGCATCTCCTGATGTGACAGAGAGAACAGTTAATCTCAGATAAAGATGTGTTTTGCTTAGTTAATCCAGAATTTTTGTTTCATAATTTGCCACAAATCTGTCTGGGGTTCTTTAGTTTGTTGTTTTTTTTCCTTAAACCTTTCTGCCACAGCCTTTTCAATAGCAGGTATTTCATACCTTTGGTCTGCTTCTGGTCTTGTCTGAAACATCTGGTGGGAAGGAACATAACAGCACTGGAATCCAAAGTGGGGTTTGGAATAAAGACACAGAAGAGCATCAATGTGCCCATAACAAGTGCACAGGACCACCATGTTTGTGTGCAAACCAGGCAAGGCTCAGAAGATTTTGGAGAGGGACATTTAGCCCAGATTTTCCCATTTATAACTACCTTGGAAAGAAAGTCCTGGATCTTTTTTGGGGGAATAAACTTATAAATCTTGTTAAACCTACAGTATATCTGGCATTTTTTCCCTCTATTTCTTTTACATGCAACATTTAGGAGGTCAGACTGAATTATCCCCCCATCTCTAAAGCACCATGCTTGCTAGTGGAAGAATAAAATGGGAATCCTTGTAAGAAAATGTAGACTTTGTTTAAAATTTAACAGTGTCTAATGGCAAATCTCCCTATTAATCACCCACCTCAAAAACCTTTTCAGATTAATCAGTAGCATTGCAAAAGCCCTATAGTAATTTTTTCGGGCATCATCATTTTAAATTTATTTTGGATAGCATTAGAGGGACTTTGTTGGTTGTGCCAACTGACCATGATGATTAATATATAATTAAAATTCTTGACAATTCCTCTTGTGTCAGCAGGAACACGTCAATTCCTTTGTCTTCAGCCGATGCACACACCCAGGGCTGATTGCTCAGATACTGTTTGTAGTTCACATATGAACTATCACCTCATGATTAGGTAGAGCTGACAGAAATCAAATTCTAATAATTGCAAGATAACCCCATAGTTTAATTCCAGCAAAAATACTAAAAATATTGTTCAATAGCTGTTGCGTTGTTGTATTCCCAATCAAACCCCAAAAGCTGGTGGTGGCTCCAGCTGCTCATAAGAACAAGGTATATCATATTAACTGCAGCCTAATCTCACAACAGAGGTAAAAGAACAGTGCTGCTGTCATGGGACAAATGCTGGTGTGATGTGAGAGCAGAATCTGAGCATTAGCACTATCTCTGTGGCTTACACTATATATACTTCAGGTTAAATTGCTTCACTGAATGGAAAACCAGCCAAAAAAGCAAACAAAAAATCCCCAACCAAACAGAAACTCTCTGGCCATTTTCCCTCTTATCCAGCATCTTTCCTGCTCATTGCACAGCACAATCTTCCTCCTCTAAAAGCCTTTTGCAGCTTTGCCAGACAACAGCATATGTAAATGTGATTTTGTTTAGGGGACATTAAGGATGCATGTGACAAAAGAGTAGCAGCATATCAGCCATGAATTAAAATCCGTTACTGTATTTTAGTTTATTGATCTACTGTAAGCCTCTCAGCATTGTCTAATTTAAATAAAACTTCAATTTGTAACAATACTATAAATAGAAGGCAATATTGATCAGAGTGCCACCAGCCTGCTGAACTTTTGTTATCACTGAAGCCTGACCAGTTAATGTTGAATGTTACAATTTATTACACTGCAAAGTACAATACAACACAATAGCATTTAGATTTATAAACAAAGATATGCTGAACTTCTGAAAGCAAGTTCAGTCAGCTCAGAACAAGAAGTGTGTTCTGATTTACTGGTGCTCCACAGCACTATTTCCCTACCTGAGGCAATATTTCATAACCTCTCTGATACAAACACCTGTTACCTCTGCTGAAGATTGGATAATTTGATTTCTTTTAAAGTCTTTTAAACCCCAGCAAAATATCTGATGTCCATCAGCAAAGATTCATCACTGCTGTGGTAGTTTTTTTTGAGGTTTTGAGGAACATTACCAGTTAAGATGGGCAAACAATGTCCTGGCAGACAGAACCTTCATAACAAATAATACCTGATACCAGACTTCAAATGTTACTTATCTTCCCCTCTTCCCTTTCACAGGAGTAAAAACTGAAGTAAACAGGTGTGAAAACAGCAGTTACAGGCAAATTCCACATTTAAGGGCTGTTCTTAGGTAGCGAGCAATAAACAATTCTCTAGATTAAGAATATTTCATTACAGATTTTCCCTTCCTGAAGGTGTATTGTACCAAATTATTGAATTGCCTTAAGCCCAGTGTCCCTGCACTCACCAGCCGGGACAGTGCTGCTGCTGCTTGTCAGAGGGCATGTGCTCACTTTTTATTTGTGGTGCAGAAGAGAAGGCTCCTTGTGCCTCTTCTTCAAGAATAAGGCCACGGGGATAGCCTGCAAGACAGAAAAACATCAAAGGAAACAGTTCTCTTGGTTTTGCTTCAGAAGAGAGGAAAATCAACTTTCCCAATCAGGTCTTCTCTACCCCAGAGTCATAAGTGTGATTTTAAAAAGACAACCCAATGAAAAACATTTGTTAGCTGAGTGAAACACTATGCTCACCTGCTTATGAGCAAGAGGAATTCATAAGCCAGCAAGGTATGGCACAGCACAGACTGCTCAGGTGCTTCAGGAGGGAATTCCTGTGGCAGTATTTTAACACAGGAGAGCCTCTGTCTGCAAGGGTAGGAAGAGATGCTAACATGAGGGACATTTATTTACCACTTCCCTATAAAAATCCCAGAAACATGACTCCACCTGTTATTCCACTCATACTCCTTTATGATACAGATTGGTGAAACTCTGATGTGCACCTGTTAAAATGGGCACCAGAGAAGGGCTGTGAATCTTTGGGCTGCACCCAAACATGACCTGCAGGAGGGACCCCTCCCAACAGACAGTGCCACTGGTCCACTTTGTCCTTCCAGGCAGGTCTCTTCCTTTGCCTCCCCCTGCCCAGCAACTTCTAACAGTTTCCTGTAACTCTTCCTCCTCCCCGTTCTCTGCTTTCCCTGCCATCACACCAGTCTGTCTTCTCAGGGGGTTGAAGCCTGTCCTGTGCCCTTCACTCTGTACCTGCACAGGGCCCAGGCACTGCAACCCAGGAAAAACAACCTGGGTTATTTATTGTGCTAAATAACAAACCACAAACATCAACCTGAGAGCATCCATCCTAGACAGGCCCAGCTTTGTCTCAGGAGAGCTAAGCCAGAGCTTGCTGGGGAAGCAGCTGGAGGGGAAGCAGCCACCTCCAGCACCAGCCCTTTCAGAGCAGGCTGCCAGCCCCTTCCCAAGGGCTGCCAGGAGCTGACCCTGCCCCTGATGCTGCTCCTGACGTGGCAGCGCGAGGCAGAAGTGCCCAAACACCCACCGAGGGCACGTCTGCAGCAGGGCTGGGAAGAGGGAGGATCCGCAACAGCTTCAGCTGCGAAGCTGTGCAGGGAAATCATATACATAGCACCAACAGCAGCACTCTTATTTGAATTAGAAAACAATAATGTAAATAAAGCAATATTAGTATGCACATTTCCTGGGAGGATTTTCTCTCTAGAGCTCGATGTCTCTTAGCCTTCAGCCAAAACAAAGGTCACCAGACAGTAGATTCTTTCTTTATTTTCCATTAAGAGAGAATGTAATCCAGTCTGACACTTTCAGACTGGGGAATTAATTTTTTAATTGGGAACTAAAACACTTTTAACAGAAACAATGTTGGGGGTTTAATTTTACTTATTTAAAACAAGACTGGGCATTTTGAAATGGTTTCAGGTGAAGAGGATGTGATTAAACTGGAGGGTTGTAGACAGAGTATGCAATTATTAGATTAGCCTTTTAGGCTTTCATTCAAAATTCAGCATGTCTCTAGATGGTTTTTATTTGGTCAGGTTAGGGGTAACATGGTCTTAATGTTTGCTATTTACAGGTGCATGCTCTCCTAATGTGCCCTGACACATGCAAAGGTGCTGACACTCCCAACTGTGCAGCCCTCCTCACTAAAGCAGCACAGGAAAGAAAACCAAGATGCAGCCCAGTCAAATACTAGGACAATATTTTACAGATTTATTTTTAGCTTGCACATATGCAAGGTACCAAACTTAGAGAGATCAGGCAGCCTGCAAATTACTAAGATTACTTGTTCAGGAATTTTAGAAGAATTTGGCAAAAATAACTGACATTTGGTCCATTCCTACTTAAAATGTCATTTGATGTGATAATATTTGGCAGTTCTTTAAATGTTTCTACAAAAAACCAAATTCTAACTTCATATCTTAAATTTCAATTTTAATATTTCCATAACCATAATTATGAATTTTTAAGTTTATACTGATGAAGTCTCCAATCTGCACAATTCCTAAATCTGTAATTTACCCAAGCCAGGAATTTAAATAATAACATTTTACATCCTTGCAAATGCCCAAGACAGTACAAAGCATGATTCTTTGCATAAACTGTTACAAACATATCAGGAATATGTTCAAATAAAATTCATAAATAATATTAACTACATAAAATACAGAATGTCTCAATCTGTTGCAGGAAACTTTGAAAGCAGAAAAGAGGTTCCATTCCCTGAATGTTTTGTTCATTAAAAAGTATTCACACCAGCCTAATCAAAAGTTTGGCTTTTGCATCCCCCTTTTCCTTTTCCAGCTGTCAAGTCCTGGTCTGAACACCACATTTGTTGACTTCTTCTGCCAAAGTCTTGTTTAGTTTATGGATTCACAACTGGACAGAAGGAAAAAGGGAGGCCTAAGACAGGCCAAAAGATAGACAAGAGCAGAGTTGAATAAAGCCAGATCAGGTGAAAAGGAAATGAGATCTGGAAAAAATCAAAAGGCAGGAGGCCTAGGGAAGGACAAGAGCACATATGGGAGAGGATTTGCAGATTGAAGGGTGTAATAATGGGGAACGGCGGCTAAAAGACAATGAAAGCAGCAAACAGATGGAAGGAAAAAGGACAAGGAAAGAGAAATAAAGTTCAAAAGTGCCAGAAATAGAGCGGGAGCTATTTAACAGCAAATCAGGCGGAGGGAAGGAAAGAAAGAAACAGAATGGAAAAGATTTGACTATCAAAAAGAAGTCCCTACATTAAACTCTCCATCACACAGGGTTCCAACAGCAGGAAGCTATATTTCTATTTTTCCTGAGAAAGCCCAATAATTGGAACAGTTTCAAATGCAAAGGTAGACCTGGTTAGAAAAAGAGTGTACAACTGAACCTCTTGTATGCTTTTAAAGCTAATAGCAATGATCTGTTTTAAATAGTCCTACGAGTCCTAACCAGATCCTTCAGAATTGTCCTCTCCATTTCTCTGTATATAAACAGAAAGAATTCCATAAGGCAAATAAACACCTCTTGCCATCTGCTGAGAAGCAAGCACTAAGAGTCTTTACGAGTTCATTTTAATGAAAAACTTTTCAGAGATGCCTGGTATGTAACATGATCCATCAATGTTTCAGTTTCACAGCCCTTATTAAGATAGTCACATACAAAATGTGGCAGATTCTCTGCTTTCCAAGAACAATATATGAATAAGGGAACACTTTAAAAATTAATATTAATTTCTATAACCCGTACTCAAAAAAACCCCTTGGTAATTCACATGGACCATATATGTGCATATTAACATAAACCCCCACATATTTCAAAAACTTACATATTGCAAAAGCTATTTTAGGGGTTTTTTAACATAAATATGGTATGTGCTAAGATATTTTAAAAACACATAGATTAGACTGTATGGGTTGTTCCATTTTGTTCCCTCTTATTACTTCCAAGGAAATACATACTTAGGTGGAAAAAGCAACCTGTGGAAAATATTACTGGCTGTTTGCAATGGAAGATAACTTTAATCTCAAATTTCTTGCCACTGACTCAAAGACTGGATAATCTCTGAAAACAAAAGCAGGTTAATAATAATTGCATTGATAATTAAGTTCCTCTGCTGAATATAAGATAGACTATGGGTTACATCCTACAAAGAATAAAACAAAGAATGCTGACAGATGCCAGCCCTTAGCTCACAAAAATTAGCAAAGGTCCTCATACCCAGGAAGGTCAGAATAGCCCAGAAAGGTTAAAGCTTTGTCCCAGTGTAATCCCTTTAGCTTTACCTGCTCCAGGGATACGAAGGTCCTGTTCCATACGACAGGGAACATCCACACACAACTGCAGTACCTCTGTATCCATGATGGATAAAATGGGATAGTCCTTCCTTCTCCTTCCCTGAAAAAGAAAGATTTCTTATTTCCATTTGAGAAGGAACAAGCCCTCCAGACATGTATGTTCCTCCGTGAGGGGCTTACACAGGTACAGCTGCACCACGTGCCTTCCTGACAATAACCACAGCATCAGCCCTGTTACTGGTACTCCATTTCTGAGCAGGCTGGGCATGAGGCACCTAAAAGCAGACATATACATATAAACAGCCAAGAATATTTCAGAAACAAAGAAATTGATAAATATTTAGGCAGTGTTATACCTGCTTGATAAATCACATTATTTCCTTAAATAAAAATGGCCATTGCATACGTGCCAAACCAGTCAGCTCCTCACTTCATTTGGGTTCTTTGTTCATGTTTTGGGGCACCTTTTTATGTATATTTTGTTTAAAATAAAGCCTCAGGTCAGTCTTGGTGTAATTTTTTTAGCTAGTCAAGTTACGAACCCCTGAAAAAAGGTGTTTTTAATGGAAAGGCTGACAACCCCTTAAGTGTAGTGCTGTGAATGATGGCACCTTGATCAGAGTTGGAGAAAACGTTCAATGTGATATAAACCACTGAACTAAGTTGTAAAATGACAAGGACTGAGTGAACAGTTTTTAATACAGATAATATTGTTCATGTAGTCTATAAATATAGAATTAAATGTTGACCTCTATCTCCCATGTCAAAAGTCAAAGTCAGTGTCAGCACATATTGTTTTTATTTGTTTCAAGAGAAAAATAGATCAACAACATTAACCTCACAATGAACAGAGAATTGAATGAATTAAAAAGCAGTACCCCATAAATCCCTTTCCTTTTATTGGCACAGTGATAAAAATGCCTAGGGCTTAGAGGAAAAGGGTAGTCTCAGACACTAGTCTGAGATGCTCCATGTACACAGAGCTGTACATCACATGCTAAAACAGATGAACAGAGATATTAAGATTCGTACAGTCTCATATAATACACAATATCCATCAAATTGCATCATAGTGTCGTGCAAAACAGGGCACGTCAGATATCCCTGAGACAAGTTGGTTATCACGGGAGTATTTTAAAGCAACTTTAGCCTTCCACCTGCATTTGAAAAACATATTTCACAAAAGAGATTAAACACAACAACAACAAAAAAGGACTTTATTCAATATCACCCATACGTGCAGTATACCAATAATTTCAGATATCACCTGGAACAAACTCCATTGTGCTTAGAGAGTTACCAGCTTCACTGGTTGGGTATCTCTTTAAATTTTTGGCTCATTGTGGTAGGACTGAGGGCTCTGACATTTTTCTCCTGTTTAAAAAGTAATTTTTTTCAAAACACCTCATAATAATAAAGGCCCCTATTTCACAATGCCATAGTAAATTTGACAGTTAACTAAAATGAGCAGTTTCAATTGCAAATTCAGTTTAATTGCAATTTTTAGTGCTGCATAATTAAACTGAAAATGTTCTAAAAGATTCACACAGTCAAAACTAGGACAGAAACAAAAGCATTTTCACAACATTGGTTTAGGGGGTTCTAATCAATTTCTAGAGAAACTGACAAAAAGTAACATTCAAAAACAAATCAGTTTAACAAAAGAAAAGGAATAGTATCATTTGAAAAATTCAGCTGTTAGTTTTTGTTTACATTTTCTTATCCTCCTGCAGCTTGTAGGATATACACAAATTCTTTTGGTTTACTGTTCCAATGATTATCTGCTGGCAATGTTGCATCATGTGAAAAACATTTTACAGCATTTGCACTGTGTACTAAACACACAAAAGCAACTAATTACAACGTTTGTCAAATCTGGAGCGTGTTCTGTGGTAGCTTACTGGAACCAAATCGCATTTTTCTT
This sequence comes from Xenops minutus, assembly GCA_035221455.1. Lineage (NCBI taxonomy): Eukaryota > Metazoa > Chordata > Aves > Passeriformes > Furnariidae > Xenops > Xenops minutus. Next base: position 5,173,620 of record JAWWEE010000018.1, on the reverse strand, counting down.
CTTGAAATGGGCTGGCTGACATTGAGTTACACCAGTAAAGTGGAGGCTTGGAGTTAAATCTCGACTCACACACTGCTGAAGGCTGGTATGCTGCAGCTAATCTATATCTTCTTGAGAAAAGCCTTCTCAGGCTTGAACATTCATAGGGGTTGAAAGAATTTTACAGCTGGCTATAAAGAGCAACTTTTCTGCTCCACATGTATTCATGCAGCTTCTGGGCAGAACCAGTCATGGCGCTTTTCATAGCTGGATGATCAGAAGACTTCTCTATAACTTCTAGTAAAGAAGCAAAGACATGTATTTTATTATACTAAAGGATTATTGGTGTGTAGGGCAATACTGAATGGCTGTATAAAGCAAGTCACTTAAGGTCTTGCTAAGCCTGTAAACTCAATGATAGTTTAACACAGAGAAATAACATTCAAACAGGGAAAGTACTTTGTAAGACACATGGTTGATAAAATTAAATTCAACCTCGGTTTTAAATGACCTGCTTGTGATCTGAAGAACACTGCCCACTGCAGGAAAAATGATGATGAGTTTTTTTCAAGGGCCTAAAAAAAGAAATATTTTTCCCCCTCTCTTCATGATGATTTGATTCCTTATCCCTTTAAGCCAATTTATATATTGTAAATTTGAACTTTAGCTGCTACAAGTTAGGTAACAGAAGCATCAGCTCTCTAGCAAGTACAATATGTGAGTTTATGGCTGGTGGTGGTTCTCCACTGAAAAACAAAATTAAGGTTTTGCCTTATGATTTGTGCCAAGGGGCCCAGGCAGCAGCCTGACAACACAGGCAGCTGCCAGTCTGCACCAGAGACTATCAGGATGGACAATGGAAATGAATCTTTGCAGAAAGAGAGACACTGAAGTCCAGAGGCTGGATCTTCAGGAGCATCCCAGGAGAGTGTAGAGAGCTCTTAGACAGCAGCTCAGCAGAGACAGCAATGTGTGAATGATGTGCATCCTCCTCCTTGGTCCCATTCCATCAGAGCCACCCTTCAATTTGTTGTTCTCAAATGCCAAATAGCAATAAGTTCACTGATGAAAAAACCAATTTTTTCATATATCTATAAAAACAATGCTATTTGCTCAACTGGTAACCATATTGCCTAACAATTCTAACACTAATGGGACACAAAAGGCAGGCAACTTAAAACATTAACAGAGTCCAGCCTATGAACAGGAAATACAAAAATGATTGACAGTGACTGTTGATACTAACTGATAAAAACACAGTTTATTTGTAAATAACAGTATCCCAAACTCATAATAATTTAGTATTTAAGAAACTCAGCAATCAAGGTTGCAATACAAATTTCCTGTTTGTCATTTTCTCCCACAATTTTGAAAGCTTTCTTATGTTTGTTGCACAGCTGGGAAAATTCTTTCTCCAAACACCACCAATGAAGTTTGGCATCACATGTGGCCCAACGGATCACACAGATATATTACCTGGGATAAATGCATCAGCTCAAGTCCCAGTGTAGATGGTTATAGGTTACAAATAGCTTATCAATAAGTTAGGAGTGTCTTCTTCTAACTAGTCTTTGGTGTCAGATGACAATACTCTAGATTTTTTTTAAAAAAATGAAGATGTGTTCAGCTCATGCAATGATCTACTTTGGTGAACTCATAAAAAGGAACAGTTGCTATGTTTACTATTATTATTACTACTGTTATTGCAGTAATAGTGAAACACAGATAAGTATTTGGCTGGTTGAAATTTTAGCATGAGCTCCAAAAATGTCACACATATTTAGCATACTGATTTCAAATATGGAGAAGCAAATTAACAGATAAGCATTGTAATAATCATTAGTTAAAATTCTCTGATACAAGTTAGTGTCAGCTTCCACTTTCAGAGCCAAGGAAAATATTCATAAGTTTTTACTTCTTGTAATAGAGAATTCACTGTTAACTAGGATTCAGAGTTCATGCGTTCAGTCTCCCTACAGACATGAGTCCTCTTTTAGGGTTTCTATCAAAAAGCTCTCACTGATAACAAAAAAATTATAAAAATACACTATGATAAAATGCATTCAGCCACTAGGATCTAAGGGTATTAAAACCTGCAACAGCAGCTGCAGAAAAAAAATAAATCAAAATTGCAGCTTACCTTCATTTTTTGAAGCCAAAGTCATCCGAGAGAGTATTATTCTCTATTAAAATATAAAACACTTAAGTATTGATTCTTCCTGCATACTTTTTACACCTTATATACCACACATTCAAACACATATTTTTAAACTTTCCATTAAAATAATGGCCAGATGACAACAAGATAAGACAGACCAATTTAAAATCTTGTAAGGCCATTAAGAGCTTACTACTAGAAAAACAGAAATCAACAGAGGAAAATATGTACCACATTTTCACATCTGGGCTTGCAGAAATAGCTTTTGCAACTCTCATGCTTCTCTCTAGAAATGTGCTCTTACTGTCAGCCTTTTGATCTATTTGAAGAGAAATAAGGACAACCACAGAGCTACATATGTCACTCACAAACAAAAACATGCCCAGTGATATCAAGGAAAACTAAATAAGAGCCTTGACTTGCTAATTAAGGAAGGAGAGGGGCTCGTTAGATTCAACAGCAACGACAAGCTACAAACCAGAGTGATCCAGAATTCATCCTCTTGTCCACACTGGAACACATTTGTGGGATCTGGCCTGGGAGGAAACCGGGGGAATCCAGAGCAATAAAAAGGTGCCCAGATGAATCAGGTGCTCACAAGTGCTGTTGCTCTGCTGAACTTGGAGAGCAGAGCAGGTGGGTTTGTCACGGTGCCGATACCCCCCAAATGCTGCTGCAACAGCAGTTCTGCCCTCTCGGTGCAACCTGGAAAAAAGAATTTATATACAATACTTAGGACATTTGACAAGCCAAAGATTTTTATCATTACGTTCTTCTTTTACCCATTTATGGTTGCAAATTAATGAAATTACATGAGACTGAAGCCAATGACAACTGCTAATCATAAGCAACAACAAGCAAGGAAAAGCTGATAGGAGTACAGCTGTTTTATTTTAATTGAGGAATGATTTTATGTTGGAAGCACTCAATATTCACATCAAATTAAAAATAATGAAGTGAATTGATACCAATGATATTTTTTTTACCTACTATCCCTTTGTAAATCTATTTCTTCACACAAATTGACATGTCTAATTGATACATACGCTATTATTCCTCATTAGTAGGCTGAATAAAATAATTCTTGATTAAATTTATTGCAATTTACAATCCAGCATAATGCTTGCAAGCTATAAAAGTCAATCAACAGGAAACAGAAAAAAACCAGATGACATTATTACTTCTTATATATACACAATAATCTCATGTGTTGCATGGAACCTCCCTAAGCGTTTCGTTGCTTCTCAGAAGTTAAGATCTGTCTCCAACAGGTCACTTCATTTTTCATATGACCATAAGTATATTTCAGTGCATACATTCTTCTAATTTTTTTTTATAAATATCACCTCCAATAAGCAAATTATTTGTGTATTTAGCATTCTGTTACAAGTTGTCTGGAAGAGTTAGCCTTCTACTAACACTCAAGCAAAATTATGCAGAAGAGCTGATGATTTACTTTGTCTGGATTAGGGTGTTTGATTTATATTGTGTTATCACTGCGTGAAAAAGTTCAACCAAGTAGCAAAAATTCAGAAGTTCAATGAAACAAAGAAAGTCAATAGCAAATCTGACAAGCAAAATATATATTCTATGATGCAAAAATTTCCAAGCAAAAAGAAAAATTTAATCAATGGCAGGTCAGTCTGCTCAGTATAATTCTAACTTATTCCACACCTTGCCCTGGACTCCACTATTTTGTGGGAAATTCTTTGGTATTATGAAACTAGCAGAGCAGCTATTATGTTACTCTCTTCTCTAATGGCAGGAAAAGTATGTTATGACCTGACCATCTCTATGGCCTATTGCTCCTATTTCTCTGGAGAATGCAACAGCTGGCACAGGATTGCTGCTCTTGCTGACATTGGACTTCAGACTTGAGGAATAATTTGCCTGAAAATGCAGTATATATATGCTATATCTAGTACAGACGCAGAATAGCCATCCTACTTTTGTCATCTTAACCTAATACAATTTCTTTTTGATGAAGAGCTTCTGATGCCCTGACTGTCTCCTCCCTGATTGTAATCTGTACCTCAACTTGTCCAGAGAAGCTGGAAGAAATTGCTCAAAACATCAGATATTGATGCATAGGACCACAGGCTTGGAATTAAAACCTGAACTGTATTGGGAATGTTTTCAATTCATATTCCATATCACAGTCTTTCTAAGAGCTTTAATAAAATTTTAATTTCAAAAAATAATTTCTAAAATTCTATTTATAGAACTGATGAATTTTTAAAGAGAAAAACATAGGTTTGCACAGGGAACTGAAATTAAGGTGCAAATTCTAAAGGTGTAACATGACAGTCCCCACTGAATAATAATCTGGACTTTATTCTACAGAAATTTTAGATTCCCAATTGCATTTCTATACAATATAATTCCACTAATTAATGTTTCTTTTGTTGCCACTTGTGAATTTTGATCAAATCTTTGTAAAAAGCAATATATCTCAACCCAGAAAGACCGCTGACATTTCAGAACCAGTCCTTACATTTCAAAAAATAAGAGGAAGATGTACTACCAGGAACAAAACCAGCTGTTTCAGGATTCATCTACTATTTGATACGTGTTACTCAGCACAGTAAACAACCTACCTGCCAGCAGTAAAAAATCAAAGAGCTCTGTGCTGACTGAATAGCATCCTTTAAAGAAGTTAGGAAGTGGCCCAAAAAAGCAGCCCTTAGAAGCAGGCACTGGTTTTCTGGTGTCCCCAAGGAAATCTGCCATTTCAGATGAAGTGCTGTCACCCAGAGCTGCACAGGGTCCTCGCCTGAAAATGCCTTTAAGGGCAACCAAAAGTATTTCCAACAACTAAACCATCCACAACTGAGCAAAAATAATCAGGAGCCATGATAAGCAGTGAGCCTTATTTAAAGTGAATTCTAATGTGTGTCCTCCACATCAAGACCTCCACTGTCAAAGGTGACCAATGCATTAAATCTTTCCAGCCTCCTTCTCTGGACAATCTGTGAAAAATAGATGGACATCCAGTTCATTCATTCTGATCCAGGGTCTGCCCACACCCAGAGAGGGTAAAGGCCCCATCAGCTGTGCCAGGCCATGGAAAAGGAGCTGGCACAGGACTGTGGGCAGTGCCATCCAAGGGACAGCAGGGATTTGTGTGACTGGAAACATCAGAGCCCAGCGTGATATCCTGGGGTGGGCCAGCTCAGCAGCAGAGCCACAGAGCAGACCTTTATATTTCAACAGGCATTATCTTGTCATCTCTTTTAATCTAGGAATATCATAGGAAGAAAAACATGATGGCAAAGATTATGAGCAGCCTTAAATACCCCTTTTTCATTCAGCTCCAGCAGACTCAATAGGAAGACTATTTCATAGAAGAGCACAACAAATTGAAATTCAATAGTTTAGTTAATCCAAGCATATTGAAATAAAATTATACATATATATATATACACACACACGTGTGTGTGCACAGTGAGGGAGAAGCTTCTGCCTTCCCATACATATGAATTCTATTATAAAGTTTGGGTAAGGAATGTAATATCACAGCTCTTTAAAGTTTAAGAATATTTAAGGATATTGAGGAATGCTTTTAGCTGTAAAAATAAATAAAAAAACTCCAATGCATCTATAATAGATTTGCAACTTTTAAATCTTAATAACATTTGAAATTAATAAAAAAAATAAAACTTACTTTATTATATTCACCACCACAGAAGACAAAGGCATTATCCAGTTGAATCTATACCAAAAGGAAACACACACATTAATATCCGCCATTTGATACATATTCCAAACACAAGAAGTAACAAATTTGGTGACAAAGCTGTCAAAATATGTTCCACAAATACATTGGCAAGAGATCTGGACATACTAAAGAAATTCAGTGAAACAAAATAGGTGCCAAATGGGGATGTTTGACAGAGTGTTCAAAAATACATTTAGACCAAAGCAGGAACACATCCAACAGAGAGATTCTCTACATAAATTATCATGAAACTATTAGAAATAATTGGCCAGTGATTTCAAAATATTACATATACTTTTAATGCTATCAAAGAGCTGTGTTGTGAACCATGTGTGATTTCTTGGCGATTGAATTTTTGGCCACACAACAGCGTTTTTAGACACAAGTGAAAATACTATATCCCATACTGCAAGTCAATCTGTAGTCTTTGAAATGGCATTGAGATTCCAAATGCTTTGAAAGGCTGGTAGGGGAAATGCTGTGGAAGGCTGGATACTCTGGGAGGCTGCAGAGCATGGTCCTTGCAGGGGCGCTGCTGGACAGACACCTTCCCAAGGCTGAAGAGAGCCTGGATAACAAAGACCTCAGAGCCAACCTCTCCAACAGAGGGTGGGTCACACTGCCCCAAACTGCACACTAGGGTAGGCCCTATGTTTCTGCAAGTCTAATAAAAGCAGATTAATATATACACAATGCTGTATTACAGGCATTTCTCAATACAATCATCTAAACATTTCCAGCTACTTCTTTAAATGCAGGTAACCACTGCAGAGCCACCTGCAGGTAGTGACGGAAGGGGTTCAGAGGTTCTGCCCTGCAGAGCTGCCTGTTCACGCCCTTCACATGCATGAAATTCCAATTAATACTTTTTAATGGTTCTCGAGAAATATATACTTTAGATAAAACCTGAGCAGGTCACAGTAGACTACTCAGAAAGAAGACAACAAGGTGCCAGGGCAGCCTCCTTCAGCCCCAACTTGCACATCAGCTAATTGCTTACAACTTGAGCATGCACTGACATTTACAGTGTCTGCTTAGATCAGGCTGAAAGCTTAAGGCTCAAAGTATCTGGGGTTAAAATCTAGCCCCCCTGAAGTGCATGGAAGTATATTCACCGACTTCTCCAGAACCTGTTATAATCTACAAAGGTTTCAACAGCACATTGATCTGGGCATCCCATCAGGGCATTAAGCCAAGTGAATTATATTTGTCATACATTCATTCTCAAAAAGTTGTGGTTGATTTTTTTTTTAAAAATTTCATATACACATTGTGGAATTCCCTCAGTGTTATCCTGTATCAAAGAAATGCACCCTGAACTTGAGGCAGCACAAGGCAACATTTGTGACTGTCCTTAACTCCTGGCAAGTTCATCCCTTACACTTGAAATGAGCCTCTGAGACAGCCCTCTCCTGCACAGACAAGCTTTTTCCTAGTCCAAAAAGATCAATTTTCCTCAACAACCACAAAATAAGAGGCAAAGAGATATAACTTAAATAACCTGTAACTGCATTTATTCCACTGCAACGAGAGCTTTCCTGAAAAGCCTTGGCTGGTGTTTGCTATCGCTTCTCCTTATTCATTCTGACACCCTCAAGGGCTGCCTCCACCTCCCTCCCTCCCTCCCAGAGCTGTCCCAGGCTGTCGGTGGGCTCCTCTGCTGCCCCACGGATCTGGTTTAGGAACAGGGCAAGGAAAAGCTCACACTCCTGCTGGAGTAGAAAGCGGCATGACTAAAGTGGCTGCCTTTAGTCCTGGGCAAAACATTCCAGTTTTGGACAGCAACCCAAAAAATATATGCCAGCATAGATAAGGTTTACTTCTTATTGCAAGCTCCATTCTGTCAAAGGATCATGAACAATCCTTTTTGGAACTGGTTTTAGAAATTTTAGATATGTATTTTTGTTGGACAAATGAATTTACTAAAAAGATTACTGCCAAGAAAGCAGACTGAGTTACCTAAATGGGCATTTTTTAAATTCTGCATGAGATCTTTAAATTTAACATCCTTGTAAGCAGTATTAACTTTTAAGTTGCCTTAAAATCAAATAATTGTATTTATTAATTTGCTTTAATTACCAAGCACAGATAAGCATATGTCCTACTTAGCCTGGGAAAATCTGAACGCACACCTGCTCCAACAAGCAGTCTGTAAAATGAGACGTGAGGAAAATATTTGAATTACATTTCCCTGTTCCAACATACCATTTTTAAAAAGCACTTTCAACACTGAACTAGGCCTTTACAGTTAAGGCATTTTACAAGATGATACTGAGCTATGTTTCCTGTCTATGAAGAAGGCACCAGCATATAAAATGGTAGTGAATTTGCATTACCTCCAATCCATCATTCTTTGAGTGCGCAGGAAAAACTGTGAGACCTGCTGCAACAAAGCACAGCCTTGTGTTGACAGATTCTTATTTAAGTGACTGTGAATACAACAATTCCACAAATAATTTGTCAAGTGTGTGGCTGAACTAGCTCTGAACCCTGATAAATACCAACTCTCCTCACTGCTACAAAGGCATGATGTTCTGTGTGCGGGCAGTGAGTAACAAGCACTAGGATTTAACAATCGATGCTACTATATTTCTCTTTTCTTTGTGGTTAAAAAAGCCTTGAAGGGTGGCTCTTTCAGCAGTGTTAAGTACTAGTGGTGGCTATGCCTTGCAAATCTAAGTAATACACTGCAGGCTGAGGTGAAAGGAAATAGCACACTGCATCCATTTTTAGCTGCATTTAAGACATATGGTTTATGTTCTCTGGTGAAAAACAGTCTTTACTGTATAGTTAGCAGACTCTTGTTTAATACAGGCTATTATTAAATGGACCTCTTTCAAGTTATGATAATAGGACATCTACTTTGCTGCTTGTCGCATCCTAAGGCATACATTCGGGCTGGGGTAATTCAAGAGAAGAGTCTCTTTTAGGAAAAATAACTCGAACTCTAGGGGAACACATGTACATATTAATAGGGGGAAAAACACTCCTTCCAGGTATTCAATTGAAATCAAGATTGCATTTTTCTCTCATGCAGTGCATTCTAAAGGCATTATGGATGTGTGAGAAAAAAAAAATCATTTTTAAAGAAATGTAAATCTAATCAGTCTTGAAGCTAGCAATATATACATAAATGTCTCTTGCAGACATAATTTAGTATGCATTATTAATTTATTTTTCATAAAGCTTTCCAGCTACAAAAAGGATAAGTGGAAATGTGCACCCACATTGACGATAATGCTCATTTGTCAGGCAGGAGTGAACATATTAACAAATTTCCCCCTCCTGAAATTCCAACCTAAAGCATGTTCAGAAGCTTCTTTGCAGAAAGACCAGACATGCCTATTGGAAACAACATTATTCCAGGCATTACAATAAAATACTAACCCTTAATGGGGCCTGAACTTCAGTATACTATTTGCAAGGCAAAACTGTTACAAACTCTGGAAAGCAGAATATTATATTGTATAAGTCAATTATATTTATACTTTTGACTATAAAATACCAGTGCCTATGAAAATAATTAGGTGTGTGATAATATTAACTAGTCCTAATGTAAAATGCTAATTATTTATTGTTTATAAAACAATTTCAAATAAAGCAGAGCTCATACACTAGCGCCATCATGATTTTCCAGTCATTAACTTAACCAGAATTTGCATTTTGGGACTATAGCCAGTGACTTACATGCACTACTTAAGTCATTTTTCAAACACCCTGTCCCATCTTAATCTATTCATCATTAATCACATTTGGTCACTTTACATACAGAACACTATTCAGATGAAAGATAAAAGAAATACATTAATAAAATTAAAGCTAGAGTGAATACTTCAAAATATGAAGGTGGTGGACGAATATGGTTATCAAAGCCATTTGTACATTATGCCTATTAAAATAGACTTGTGTGAGCAAAAGTTCTGAGAGTTTTGGAGGGGTTTTTTCCGGAGTACTTAGAAAGCCACCTTTATACTTTACCCCTTCCAAACATCTCTAGTTGTGTTTACAAAACAAATTTTGTACCTTTTATGAAGTAGGAGAAAATATCAGTAACTGTTTACTTGTCAGTACAGCTACAATTTTAGATCTGTGAGTAATCTTAAACTTGTGGAACTGGCTTGTAATTACAGGCTCTGTTTATCTGAAAAGATCCAGTGCTCTGCCTTCTGAGTCTGACTGACCTATTCTACCTTAAATCAATCAAACCAGGGAAGCCTTATATCCTCCTTGTGTGGGTCTGCTCAACCAGGGGCTGAAAGGAACTGAGCACTTCTTATGAAAGGGGTTTTGTTACCTCAGCCTCGCACCTTTCACCTCCCAGCACCAGCTGATCACACATCCATGGCATTAGCAAGTGAATGGGCTCAGTGACACCCAGAGCCCCCGCTCTGGGCAGCTTTGCCTGCACAGCACAGGTTTCCCAGAGGCAACAGCAGCTACCCAGCAGTTCTTCTGCCTGCCCTTCCTCACGCTCAAGAGACTCATCTTCTGTTCCTACCCAGTCTCTGATTTCCCTTTCTCAGACTGCTGAGCAACTGTCCCATCAGCAGTTGGGGAACATGTTTGGGTTGTTTTACTCACTTTTTTAAAATTTAGCGATACCGCTAAAAATTTTTCTAATTTAAAAACAAACAAACAAAAAAACCCCCTCCAAACCAAACAAAACCCACAAGCCCTACTCCAATCCATATGTCCTTTTCACAGTGGCTTTGGGAAATTTCATGGTCTCAGTCTAGTTCCTGTAGGATAAGCACCCATTTCACAAATGGGTTTGCAGGGATCAAACTCACTGGATTTTCATCATCTTATATTTGTGCAGGGAATTTCAGCCATAAAGGTGTTTTATGCAGATGATCTAGAAAGGTCTTCTCCTCAGAGCCAAACTGCAGCCGTGGAATCCACCTGGTAACCTGAACCAGGTATCTGCAGTCCAGTAGGGAAACAGAGACAACCTACAAGGAACATTGCCTTATGATAGAAGTTAATTGCTATCTAACTCAGAGCTGATAAATGTGCAATATCCTGAGGATATTTACTTTTTGAAGCAGTATCTCCTAGAGGAATCAACAGTTATCTTAAGTTTCTGACTGAAAAGTATGTGGGATTTTTTTTAATTTATAACCTCAAATTTAAAACAGATGCTGATTTGCTTTTAATAATGTAGAAAAAAAAATGTTCAGGTACCTACTTTGTGTAGATTTAAAAATGTCAATCAAATGCTATTTTTGTCGGGGTTTTTAGGTTTGAACTTGAGATCTAATTAATTAAGAAATCTCTTGGATAATTTTTAAACAAGACACTTTGTTCTAACTTTCCTTCACAAACAAGGCTGCTGCTGAAGAAATCTGTCTCTGAGGTTCCAGTTAAAAAGTAGTAATGTTCTATCCACACATTAATGATTCCAAAATTCTCCATTATGAACAATATTTATCAAAAACAGCCCACTATCAGATGAAAGATGTGCCTTATCTTTTCTTGTCAACTAAAGCATTATTCACTGAAAGTTTCTTTCATATCTGTTTCAGGGGTTTCAGTGTCATTTTAAATTGCAAATCAATCATAGATCATGCAAGCCCTACTTCTGTAGGAGAGATTAACGCTCTGGCTAAAATTGTTTACAAAGCCATTTGTAAACCTTCTGCTGATGCAGATGAGGCAAGTTTACCAGTTTAACATTGTTGATCCCAGAGAAAGCCTTAAGCAATGACTTCAGAGGGCAAAAAAATTTGTTCATTTATCATTATTGTCATGGGCTTTCGCAAATGATAACAATTTGTCTTCATCCTATTTTTAGACAATGAGCCACAATAGAGTCCAGAAAGCCATTTTGCCAGATGGGAGAAGGTGCTTTCATTGCAAAATGTTGTCTTTTCTTTCCCTGCCCTATAAAATTGGCTTAAGTGAGAACCAAGGATATGTTTTAATGTCAGGTTTCCCAGTAGACACAATGACATACAATAACTGCACACAGTGCCTGGACAGCATGTTGTCCAAATATATTGCATTTTTAAACACAAGAACAGTCTTTGTTCTACTTTTTGCTGCAGTAACTGAAATTAATACAGAGAATTAACATGTAATAATAATTGTCATACAGTTATTATTAAATCTGAGAAATATCTAGATTTAATAATAATTTTTCACTTCACACTTTGAAATGCCAAAATATTTGATGTTAAACCAAACTGAAAATACTACAGAAAACAAGATATCAATTAAGCATTTTAAAGGATCATGATGTTAATTCCATTCAGTTCAACTTTATTATTAAATGATAAATCCTGTCTCCCCCCAATTACACAGATAAGTTGGACCTCAAGGAATAAAGACAGTTGTGTCAGTGCCATGGGACAAGACAGCCTGGGAGACTTTAACTCCTTTTTTTGCTGGGATATGTGTGAATACCTGTCTACTGACAGGGAGGGCCAAGCAGGGCATTATAAAGTACCAGGTCAGCCCCTGGCCTATGATTCCCCACAAAAAACAAATCTCTGAGGCCAAACCAGAGGCACTGGGGTACATCCTCTGCTTTCCCTCTTACAGCCTTTAGTAATCAGCTGTGTTTAGGGCTCATGTGTCCCTCCACTGTGGTTCAATGCAGTTTATCAGAGGAAAAACCCTTTTAACTCAGGTTTTGTTTCATTTACCAGGATCTGACCCTTTGGAACCCTTATGAACAGAAAGAGCAGATACAAACACTGTTTTCTTATAGACTGCACCAGTTCCAATATGCTGCTGGTTTATAGATCTATTATTAGTCATCCTCCAAAAAACAAAACATAATTTTGCCTGTGTACAGAAACATGCCCACAGAGCAGAAAACATGTTTTTTAACCTGTGATAAAATGCTGCTTTAAAAACAATATTATTTCTTATTTCCAGGGTGAAGTTCATCTATCATTGATAGTTCCCCACCCCATAATCCTGTCTTTGGTCTCTAGAAATTTCACATTTCTAGCAGTTTCTAAGTTTTTTTTGTACGTGTGAATACTTCACATACAAGTTTACCTTCAAAAAACTAAAGAAAAAAATATTAATCAACTGCGCTCAAATATTTCTTGCTATAGGATTGTTGTTATTCTGGAATTGCTTTTCAAAACAAAATTAAGGAGCCATCAGCAACAATATAGTCAGCAATCCACTGAGTGTTTATACACCAGGATGAAGGTGGGCATTACCAAGTGATACTGTACAGCACCAGTGGTGTTAATCACCAGCCAAATTAACTCTCTGGGCCTCTACCCCCTGAAAGTGCCCACTGGCTACAGTGAAAGTCCTTCGTATTTATTACACCAAATCCTTATATTGCAAAGGCACTAATAATTCTGTAAAGAGCATGACTGAATATACCAATATAAATGGAGAAATAAACGCACTTCACTTGATATAAAACATAATCATATTTGGGCAGTAGGATCCTTTTTTGACAGAACTGTGTCAAAGAGTTGTGGGATTTTGTTCCAGTTTCAGTGGGGGTTTTTTTGTTGTTTTTTTTTTTTTTTTTTTTAAAAAAAAACCCCTTCTTCATTATGTAGTTTTCAGCCTCAACAGCAAAATAGTTAATTGCATCTATGCCAGGTGTTTCATTAATCCAGTTAGCTGTTAGACAAACCCTGCAGGAAAACAGAAGACAACAGCCTCTCCACTTACCCTCCTCCCCAGCCCATACTCGCCTCCTCCCCCTCCATTCCCCTATAGGAACTGACTGATGGCACAGCCACTGGCTTGAACTTGAAGGCTGAAACTAGAGAAAACTCCATGCTTAGTCAGGAAATGCAGAAAATCAGCAGAGGTAAGTATGATCTGTATTTCTCCTGCTGAGACTTAAGACAAAATGTCCAAATCTCTGGGATTTGGAGCCAATCACATGTGAAGATGGACTTGACTCTGAGCAGATGCACCAGTGACCATTTAACCTTCACAGGGATACAGAAGTTCTTAGTTGCTAACTAACACTGCTTAGACCCTGGGCTTTTTGCAGTGGGGATAAGGAAGGCAAGAGAGATCCAGGAAAGAAGTTGTACTTTCTCAGGCTTCCTTTGCTGTATTTGATCAGTCTTTTATGAAGCAACATCTTTGCTCACACAGTAGAAGCTGAGAAAAGATACTAGTGTGATTCTGAGAGCAGGAGAAAGGTGCAGAAAGATTGTGAGACTGAAGTGCCCAGTGAAGGACAAGAATCTCTGTCCACTAATGGCAGTCTGGGGATTTCTGACACCAAAACACTGGGAGTCTCTTTGCTCTTTATAAGCTTTTTTTGGTGCTACCAGAGCATTCCCAGGACCATGCATTGCTCAGATTGGCAACCACAGCCCAATGAGTATAACAGCATCCCTCTGGAACACAGCCTGAATCAAGGCAAATGCTTACACTCAAAGACAGAATCATAAAGGGATAATGGAAGGCAAAGCCTGATTATTTAAAAAAAAAAAAAAAAAATAAAAATTCATGATACAGGGACACAAATATATAGCGCAGTCTTAGTCTTGACTATAAAATTCCAGGAGTAGTGTCCTTCCTTTCCAGAGAAGGGACACCTGACCCGCCTTTTGTCTGTGCACCACTACACAAATCATTCACTGAACCTTCTAAGGGGTGGGATCCATCAGTGCTTGAGAGCCTGCCCTCTATGGATGAATACAAAAAGGCTTTAAAAAGGGATTTAGTACAAACCCTAGGAATAATTTCTTCTGAATTTGCAGGTAGAATAAGGCATGAGATTAGTGCCCAAGACACTCAGGAAAGTGTCATCAGCTTTTACAGCTGAACCAGGAACAAATAAAGAGATATTCAAGCTCCCAGGACTCTACTGATGTACTACACTCTATACTACATAGAAAGCTGGACAGTAGGACAGGCTCAGGTTTCTTCTTCCTCCCCGTGTTTGAATATTCTGGCTGCAGTCATCCTGCTCTGCAGCTAAATCCCAGTCTGCAAGGGATGACGAAGGGTGTATTATAGCTGCATTGTTTTGTCTTTGCCGGGGACCGAGAATGATGTATTTGGGATTCAGCTGGTGTATTTACAGTAGTTTTAGTGACCCATAAAACATTGGATCTATATTTTGAAATATTTACAAGAGTAGCAGTCAACAGTTCTTTATCTACAATACTTTTTAATACTTCTGTCTCCTCCTCTCTTGTCACCTTTTTTTCATCCTGCCTTTTTGTTGTTTTTCAGCTCTGATATTGTTTGTTGATCGTGACATTGTGCTAATGACTGAGTTCCTCTTGATAAAACACAGGGCATTCCTAAGTGCACTTCCTTTTTTTTTTTAATAACAAAAGGAAAAATGAGATGAATCCAAATCACCCATGCACTAAATAAATTCCCACAATGACGGGAAGAGCTTTAAGAATGTGGTCCATTTGGAATCTGGCCTATCAATGACAGTACAAGCAAAGAAAGGGGGAGCAGTGAGCTAATAGGAATTGTTCATTTTTAGCTTGGAATTAAGAAACTGGATCAATTAATTTTTTAACCTGCAGCTTTTCTTTGAAGATAAATTTCTCAGTTAGGATTAAAGGCAATAATCACTCCCCCCCATCCCAATATAATTTATTATTTTACATAAACTAAAAGCAACTTTTGCTCTCTACCTACTTGAACTCATCTAGGGAAACAAGGTTTAGATTCAGCCTAAATAGCAAACGGAATAAAATTCCAGGATAAACATCAGGTAAAATAATTCCCTAAAACCAAAAACTTGAAGCAGCACTCCATAACCCTCCTATCAGTAGCAGTGGAGCAATTTTGCAGCTCAGATAAGCAGCTAAGGGAGGAGGAAATACAAAGAGAAGGATAGGTTTAACTTAAATTTTGGACACGCTTCTCTCTCTGTAACCTCAAAGTCAAAGATACACAAGCAAAAGGCCATCCAGTAAGAGAAAACAGCTGCACAATTCAGTTCTTTGTTTTGTTGCCCCTTTTGTTTTTCTCCTCCTGAGCAAGGCAGCTGTGGTGGAGGGGCTGGAACAGAAGGAACCAAAACCCAGGGATGACCTAAGCATTACCAAAGGGCAAGAGCAATTTTTTGTTGGGTACTTTTCCTCCTTCTAAAGTTCTTCTAACCTGGAAAGTTACATCACAATGAGGCTTTAATTAGAATAATTCAGCATCCAGTCCTTAAAGTCCTTAACAGACTAGGCAATCCCAGTTATACCCATGGCATAAAGGTAACTTGTATTGGCTCCTACAGATTTAAACAGTCCCTGTACACACTTAGGTCACGTTTTTAACAGTACAGGCAATACTGAATAAGGGAACAGGACCTCCTTCAAGAGCAGGACCATCTGGATCCCAATGCCACCTCATTTGTTCTTGCTGCACACAAGGACAAACAGGATGGGGGAGCACTGAAGGGCAGCTGCTTCTGTGTTTGTACCAACAACAGGAAAGGCACAAGAAAGGTGAAAAAGGGTTCTTGTGAGACTCACTATCTAGTACTGTGTCCAGACACATAGCAACAATCTCATCCCAAATGGTCACCAGGGCTTAAGCAATCAGAACTTCTGAGAAATAAGAGACATGGCTTGAAAACATCAGAATTTCTTAAGAGGGGGCAGGAAGATGTCACCCTGTGGAACCTTGATTCTTTTCATTGTGCATTTTCAAGCTTTTGTTAAAAACGAGGAGCCTGGAACTTCCATCCATTTAACCAGATGGGCTCAGACCCTCTCAGAGGGTCACAGCTCCAAAGGTTGGGCTCTGAGACAGGCAGCGGCTATCGCAGGATCCTCGATAAAATCGGGAGAGGGAGCAGTCCTGACTGCAGTGGCTGACAACTGTTTTAAGGCTGTATAATTATTTAGGGCAGGCAAGCCCTCAGGGAATGCCTTGAAGGAATGAAGAATCTTTTACTCTTGCTTAGAGGTTTTTTTTTGAGACAGGAATGCTGAGAAATGGGGAGTCAGGGTATGTTTTATACTTGCAATTTCACTGTCCTGTGCTGCATAATAAAACTTCTGAGGTTTCTATTAAACATTTTAGCCACGAGACCCTATTTTTGCCAAGCTAAATTATTTAATTGCATAGCTGTCCCCAAATATCCATCAACATGGATTATTTATTTATAAAACCTGAAAATCATTAAATGTGTTACCTCTATGGCAGTGGCAGCAAATGTCCATGTTCAGACCTAACAAGCAATAGCAAATAGCACTTATTCAGCACTTTCCATGTAAGTATTCAAAAACAATTTACAAACATTAATGAAATAAACCAAACAAAAGACAGGAAATTACTGATAAGCAAAAAGATTGAGAAAATCTAAGCAAGTCTCCTAAGGCCTCATACAGAATTAGTGACAATGGCCAAAACAGCCTCCATCTCCTGTTCTGCACCACAGGAGCATCTAGAATCAAAATAAGATATTGATTTTGAACACATTTAATGTTTAAAACCAAAAGTAACCTTAATTATTTGGAATCAGTTTTTAAAAGCAAACATATCTAATACATCCATAATAGTTAGAATGAAATTGTGGTACTGAAATGCATAAGCAACAGAAACCTCAGAATTGTATACACTTGGAATTTGTAGGAATTAGGTTCCCAGGTGATCTCTGCATTTTATCAGGGATGCCTGTTTGATGCAATGTAGAAGAACACAATGCACAAACCCACCATTCTCAGAAAAGTTTGCATATGTGCAAACCCAAACCAACAGGATGGATTGGCAAGTTATTGTAAGCGGAGTCTCCATGCATTCTATTACTAATTCTTCATATTACCTCCCTTTTTAAAAGCTACATAAAATCCAAAAGATTTACCACCAAAGATTATGGCAGCTCTGGACTTGAACAATGCTACAGCATCCCTTTTAAAGTTAAATCATACTTGACTATAGTTATAACAGCGTCCATAAAAATACAAACAACACGAGGGTAGTTCAGCTGCTGAATGCCCGCTGATAGTGCTTTTTATTGCATGGACAAGATCACAATTCATACACTAACCCTATTTTCCCAATTCCCCAAGTTTCATTCTGTCAGGATTTGGAAATGTTGTGGAATTTATACTTCCAACTGTAATGAGAGGAGGAAAAAGTGTAAAGGCTGCCAGCATCAAATACTTAGCGACTGGGAGCAATGGTGTAGAAGCCCACCCCTTGCTCCCTGCTGAGGAGCACCGTGGGGAGGAGCAGGACCTGCTCATGGGAAACACCTGCTGGGGCTATTTTGTTCTGCTCCAGCAGGTGCAGCCAATCTGCAGGGGCCAAACCCTGATTAGGAAATTACTGCCCTGGCTGCTTGAGAAGGCAGGATTTGCCCCAGCAGCTTGGCATGTTCTGCTTTCAAACCCAAGGGCACGAGGAGAAGGAGGAAGAAAAAAGGTCAGATATGAGGGCTGGAAAAACGTAGGCAACCTTCAAAATTAATATTAGTTTTGCTTTTAACATATAGCAAAATAGACTTAGCATATAACATAGCAATCAACATATCTCTAGGGTACAGAAGGTGCTAGATTATGATCTATAAAAACAATACCATAATTGCTATATGGCATAACTAGGAAGCAAAATAACACTATTTGTCATAGAAAGTCTAGAAATATTTTTTTTTGTATTTTCCTGTTTTGTGGCACAGAGTTCCCAACATAAAAATGCAGTAAATGTTATTGATCATTTGTATTTATTAACTTTGCTTTTAGTCTGTGAGGAACATAAGTGAGTAGAGGAGTAGTGCATTGCAGTCAGCTTTGAGTACCTGGAGGAGTTATGGCAGAAAAGTTGAAAGATGTGGAGAAGTTGAAGGTGTTGGAGTGGAGGGAACACCAAAAGCCAAGGAGAAAATGAGGTTATTGCCACGGGGAGGGTACAAGAGAAAGAAGACACAAATCTGTAGGAGATCACAGAGAGCATCGTGTTTGATGCTTATACAGCACCTTGTTTATGTAGCTGCCCAAACACTAGCCAGGAGCAAAACTGCTGTGAAGAAGTTATAGGTAACAATAGTAAAATAAATAAGAAAAATTGGATCAAATGAGAGAAACAGCAAAATGTAAGGGTTTTATGAGAGAAAAAAAAGTGCAATTTATAAAAACTTTTAAAATGCTCACACTTAGAAACACAAGTTCCCTTTTGTCTAATATGTTCCTTACTTTTCTCTTCAGTAAAAATGATGGCAGATCAGTAATATGCTCTATGTGAGAACAAAGAAAACAATAAAAAAAATAATTTGCAAATATGCTGAGAATGGGTTCGTTCTCTATTATTAAACAGTTCAAGGGCAGATTCAGCTGAGCTTTAAATGTAATAAAGAAATGATTTCAAAGCAACACTATGAGCATCATACAGTAATTGAGAGTAGAAAAACAAGGGTGATAAAAGTGTCCTGCGTTATTGATGTTAGAGTTCATATATGATGCATTTCTGTGACAGGATTATCAGAGCACTGATGACAATGTGTACTTACTTATCAAACTAAACAAGGTGTCTCAAAAAGGAGAAATATTAAATTATGTGCTATCAGCCAGCTATATTATTCAGCAAAACTGTGTGTACATAGTATCTGTTCCATACATCTGTATTTATACATGTGACCCTCACTAAACGAGTCTTTCTACAGTGTTTGCATAAAGAAGGAAATCCTTTGATCTTATAAGAAAAGTTTCAAAATGGAGCCATTTTAGGAATAAATTAAACTGCATTAAAAAAAGGGGAGAATAGTCTTGTGCAGGTTATCAGCCTTTCTCCTGCAACACTTATTCTCTCTTCTTGTCACAGACTTGTTTTATTTTGCTACAGCAATACATTATTACAACTTAAAATTCACATTCACCTGAAGAAAGCTGTGACATGCCTACCAAAAGAGACATACACTGCTTAACCTAAATTGACCCTTTTTTCCTTCTATTCTAATAGATCTTTTTTCTTTTTGTCACTCAAAATGAGTGTCTGATGTATGAGCATAAATTGTTAAAAGCAGTTTTAGGTAAAGGAAGAGAGAGTGAAGTGGAGTTTTCTCACAAAAGCCAACCTCAATTTATGTCAAAGAGGGTTAAAAGACCTTGGGATTAAAGCAATAAACTTGCTGCTGTCAAAGCTAAAACCCGCTAACAATTTAGTGCCAAACGCATGTTGTTCAATATCATTTCATATTATATTATGTCACAAGTAGGTGACAGTTCCACATCAGGCTGACAGGGCTGATTTACTCTGAAGAATTCATCGACATTTTGCAGAGTCAAAGCTGACTTCATTTTGTTTGGATGCAGGGTGGGAAATCTCTCCCTGCTTGGGCTGGAATATTTGGCTGAATAATGGGGTGCTCCCTGGGCCAGAGCAGAGGTGCCTGAGAGCCCTCCCAGCTGGGCAGCTCTGGGCATCACATTCCCTTTGCCGTGGCACAGGGACCACAGGCACAACTGTACAGCCCAGGGGGCCTGGCCTTCCCTTGCCATAAACAACCCAGATCTGTGCCCTTTGTGCAGCTCAGCTTTTTGATGTGATTCCCCCTCCTGCAATTTTTAAAGTATTCAACTGTCCTGTTCAATATTTTGATATTTTTTTTCTTTCTGAATTCAAGCTTTTATGCCTCTGAAAATATACTTATTCTAAAGGGCTGAAATAAACGACCGTGTTAGGAAAACACTACTGGCACCTGCTTTTATTCTATATAGGGACTAATAATAACCATTTCTCCAGGATGTTAATTAGATCCCAAGGTCACATGTGATGAGATCCTTCTTAGGCCAATGGCAAAAATACCATTTCTTTATATCAAGGTGTCTTTTGCAAGATATTCCCAGATGATTTTTTTATTATGGGTTCCAATTCAAATTTCTCCCAGGGCTCTGAGACAACTCTGAATAAAGAGTCCTTTTTTTGTTTCAGAAAAATCTAATTGATTGGAATTCGCCGTCAAGGTTTCAAAGCTTATTCAAAAAGGATGTTCCTTCTCCAAAATCCAGTGTATTCTTCTACAGTTATTTGAAACCCTGTGTGGTATTCATTTCCTTTTCTTATTGGCTCTTGCTATAAATCTAGAATTACAATTCAGCTCCTGAAGGTGAGGAACCAGGGAAAGTGGTTTTCTCTGAACCAAGTAGAACTGTGCTACATTTCAAGTAGTGTTTTATATGTAGAAACAGGAGCATCCCTTTCTCCCTTCTTTTGTTTCTTTTTTAACTATGGAACAAAGTTTCAGTAACAATAGTTTGCTCTTACCTTTATTTCCAGAACAAAATCTAGTAACATTTGGGGTCTTTAAACACACATATCACGATTTTCTCCATCTAAATACAGGAGTGGGTACATTAGTGCCTGGTCATTAACTTCTGTAAACCACTTAGTGATTCTTCTGTGAGATTCTCTGGGCAATGTTTGTTGTTCATTCAGGAAAACATTATGTGCAACAGCACCTTGCATGTAAAATGGTCCCATCACCCAACACTGGTTTGTTTTTGCTGGCCATCTGCTGACCAGCTCTCAGGCAGCAAAGGGGTTACCTCATCTATTATGCAAAACCATTGCCACAGAGCAGAACTTCCAGCAAATTGTTAGACAGATTAGTGGATGGTTAATCTTATTTGACATTTAAAGCACTTGGAGGTAAATTTAGTGCTCACCTGCCCTAAAGTGTACAGCATGGATATGCTTCTACAGATCTATTCCTGTTTAAACTAGTAGCTCTAAAGGCTGGAGGATATACAATACCTGGCACAGAGAGATATTTTGGGAAAAGGACCCAAAAAATGAACTGGTAAATACACATCCTGGCTTTAAACCTTTACAGTTTTCTCATATTGAAAGACAAATTCTATTATTTTGGGATGATTCTCTCATCCTGACAGACATACTTGTGCTAAATTACAGATTCTGCTAGTAGGATCAAATTCTGATACATTTTGTATATTAATATTTCCACACTGTTTTCCACTGCCCCATCAGTCATGAACATGACAGATGAATACACACATGTATACATGTTTCACTGAGTGCAAAGCCTAAGGTATTCTGTGATCCAGCAAGAAACCTAAAGGAGAATAAGGACATTTCTACAGCCTTTTCCTCACAGTGTCCCTCAAACCCACTGTGGTGCACACAAAAGTCAAACCATCAAGGATTCAGTGAATTGCAGCGGAAGGAAAGGGATGAACACAGAGCTGTGACACAGCCTGAGACTGCATTTGCTTTCTGCTGTGAGGGGCACAGGAGTGGCAGGGGCACACAGGGTGTGTGTTGGGGCACCCAGTCCTTTTTGCTGAGCTCCAGCTGAACATGCTCTTACCTTCAGCCCTCTGTACCTCTGTGACAGAGATCAAAATGAATTGTCATGTCTCTTTGAAGAGGGAAATACTACAGCCTCTCTCTATACAGGCTGTGACCTTTCAATTTATGCTCTCAGTTTACTCAGTGCTTGCTCTGTGGTTCATGATTAACTTGAAAGTTAGATCACACTCTCTCCAGGTCCTGAAGAAGGAACTTCTGTTGACTGTTAGAAATCCCTCTTGCAATAAAAGTGCACATGGTTTGGCTGTATAAGTTATCTTTCAAAGTTACTTCTGTTCAGTACCAATTCTTATCCAAAAGCTCCTAAAAATATTTCTACTCTTTTTTTACCTTTTTTTTTTTTTTTCCTTTAGGATGCTATTTATGAGAAGACAAAGTGAAAAATGGCCACCTGGTCATAAATAAATACATCTTTGTTTCCATAAAGAGAAACTCCTTATAAAGGGTCTCATCATAAAGATGTGTTTCCATTCTAAACACAAAGGGTAAACTGAGATCAAGAGATAGTTACTCACACCTTCCTGCTGAGCCACTGGCAGAGCCACAGAAACCTTTTCCCTCCTCCTATAGCTGTGGTTGTAGCCCCAGTATGTTCTAGAAAAAAAAAAAAAAAAGAGTAAAAAAGTTTTCTATACCTTTTGTGGGTTTTTTCTCCCAAAGCTCACCTGTAGACTTTATTTCTTTTCAGAAAAAAATATACATTGCCAATTTTCCGGACTGAGGAGGTGCATCTCCTGCTGCCACTGCAAGTGAAGTGTCTGCTCAGGTCAGTAACATGGGAATTCTTTTTGTTATTTATTATTATCACACCTCTGTACTTAAAATCTGCTTGCTGGGGGAAAGAAGATTCTTTCAGATATTTTTTAAGCCATACATTTTGGTATTTCCCCTCATTTAACAATGAATGTCAGTCAATGATGGGAAAATCCCTCCCTTGCTCCAATATATGTATGTTCCAAAGAGAACTAATAGCAAAAATTTCAAAAGACCTCCCTGCTCCCCAAAATCAGTTTTACACACTCAGAGGATCAAAGAGCTTGTGTTAGTTTCCAGTGCAGTATCAGCTCAAGCTCATTCTACCAAAATCAAATAGATTTGATTATATTACTTGTACTTCACCTTTGCACTAGGGAAGGGTAGAAATACAGAGGTGAGCCAGCTGCAGAGGTATTTAAATAGCCAAACCAGACTGGAAGTTTTTAAGAACAAAGACTGAGATCCCACAAATAAGTACATGTAACCTTACAAAGATGTATCACAGGACCTTACAGTTCCTCAATGACATTACAAGCCTGGCCTACCACTCACCTCACTGCAGTAACGCCTGACATAATTGCTTGCACTGTGCTGTTTACTTTATCTTGACTTCAAGAGAAATCCCTTTTTATCACTCTGGACTCAGGTCTTTGACACCCCTTCAGCTGCAGTCTGTCACCAAGGGATGCTGAGGCCCCTAATTCATTCCTTTAGCCCCCTGTTTTCTCAAGGAAACAGTAAGGAAGTGCAGCTTTGAGCCCAACTGGCCCTGCTTCTTCTGTTCTCAAGTTTTCCAGAGCCTTTAAAATTCTTCCTATAATCTGGAAGTCATCTGGGAATAAAAGTGTGCCTGCTGAGGTGTCTGTATGTCCCCAGATGTGGGGACAGGAGGGGATCAAAGGAGGTATCACATTCTCTAAAGCAGAAGAAAAACAGTGTACACTGAACAAAGATGTTGGCCATGGACCACAAACCTGGAAGAAAGGAGGCATCGGTCCTCTATAACAGGAAACAGATGAATTGCAGAGTTTGCTGGAATTCAGGCACAGGAAGGTTCACCTAAAATGACCTTGAGGATTAAACCCCATTTTAAGCTCTACAGGGGTCAGCAGAGTATTTACATTTTTAATTTATTATTTCAAATGTAGTACCTTTGTGGATAATCCCTCATTTAGAAAAATGAATAGGTGCTATTCAATGACATGACACACCTGAAAAACAATACTTTCAGTGTTTGCATTTCCACATAAAATGTCAGAAGATAAAGAAATTACTTTATGCATTTGGAGTGGTTACTATTGTCCTCACTTTGAAGTTTTTCTTTTTATAATAACAGCCATCTACTGCTATTACTGCAGCTTCTTGTCCAGATCTCCCTTTGGAGACTTTCTGACTACTTAACACCATTTTTCAATTTCTCTACTTATGCATATACATCTTCAGTCCAGATATGAGAATTTGCTAATGGACTGCCACTTTTTTCCCAAGATTCCCATGTGTAGAATTTTGCATAGGCTGATCCAAAATCTAAACTCTGCTTGCCAATGCCTTGTGCTAGGAATATGCATGTGACAATTGACACCAGAATTATGCTAACATTTTGAAGTATAAATTTAATTTGAGCACAAAAGAGAGCAAAGGGTATCAGATTATACATTTACAATAACATTAAGGTGTACATATTATCAAATGGACAAAAAAAAAACCCTGGTGTGTATGAAAACGTAGCTCCCTCCTGCACTATGTACATATTTATCTGCAGATTGAAGACTAAATGGCAGTGGTTAGAAAATGGAAAACATATAGGCAGGCACACCTCTCTGCTGTTCCTGAGGTCACACCACTTTGCATTTTACCCACAACAAAGCACATAATGCATCCATTTGGCTTTTTCCCTTCCTTGAAGTAACTCTGTGACACTCTCTAGTGGAAGGCAGCCATACACCACCTCTGTGTGCACCGAGCAGTCACGGGGAAGCGACACCACGAGAAGGGAGACTGGCTGAAACGCAGCCTGGGCACTGTTGCATGTGTTTTGCTGCACTCTTATTTTTTAACACCACAACCAAAACACTTACAGACAGGTCCCTTCTGTTTGAAGCCCAGAGGATAACGTGGTACTGAAGCATAAATAAAGAGTGCCACTAGCAAGGAGTAACTGGCAGCAGACAAAGCCCAAGCCAGCAAACTGTCACGATTGCTCTAGAGGGTTTATAAGCTTTATCAAATCTGTGCTAGCTAATTCACTTGCAGAAGTGTACTGATAACACTGCTGCTTTTTTTTCCTCTTGCTTTTATTATGAACAGAAAGATAGGCAGGTCCTAAGGACAGATCCTTTTCACAGCTCTGCTCTATTCTGCCAGCACATGCCCTTCTACTTCTCACAGATTACCAGGTTAAACTAGGGACGTCTTTGAGCCAGAAGCATTTTTTGCAATCAAACAAAATATATTAAAAAAAAAAAAAAAAAAAAAAAAAACCACACACCAACAAACAAAAAAAAAAAGCTTCCCCCTCATTTCTAACACTTACACTGTGGTTGTAAGCAACATTTAAAAAAAACACAGAGATCCAATCTGGTGTTCCTTGTCTTAGTGAATTTGCAAGTGGCTGTTTTTCACCACTCCCAATAAACATACTGAGGTTATCATTTTTGTGTGTGGACAGAGGAATTTATGTATATATATACACACATATATGTATACATTATATATATATATATATGTCAGGTTGGAGCATGTGGCTGCATTCCCTGCTCCCCCTCCAAGTTTAGGTGCAGTTTTTTGCATATTGTTATCCCAGCACTACTTTATCAACAGCTATTGTTAAACAACAACTGCTATTAATCTAAATGACATAAATTAATACCACCTGCTGTAAATGCAGAGGAAGTTTGGGTTATACTTTTAACTGCAGCTTTTGAAGTATCCAGGACAGGATGCAGGGAGATCCATGGATCTCTGTAATTTTCTCACTTCATACATATAACTACTCCAAATGATGCCTGTGGGATGGAAGGGCTTCCAAAAGGGCTGCCCAGCTTTGAGCTGGTTGCCTTGCACAGTCATTCTGGCTGCATTTCTCCATGTGTGGCTCATCATTTCTGGAGGTTTCCTCAAACCTTCTGGTGATCTTCCCAAGGAGCTCCATGCACAGCAGCCTGTGGGGAACCGACAAAACACTGCAAAACTCTGCCAAATAATAAACAAACCAACCCCACGGCTTTTTTTTCCCAAACATGTTTCCATGAATAATTGAGAAGGCACACTTGCTAATTTACTCCATGTTTGTCTTGATGGAGTATTTTTTAAACAAAATATTTCACCCCCTCCCGCCTCTTCTTAATTTGTCCTGTCATTCAATTTCTGTAACTAATTTGAGGAGAATTCTCCAATGTTTCACCACACTGCCAAAGCACAATTTCTGCTTCAATGTAATGCAGAACTATTTTAGTAGGGAACATCAAAAATCTACCCCATAACATGGGATTATTCCTTGTGCTAATGTCTAGAAGCCCAAGCTGTAGATGTGACTGAATTCAGATTCCTCTTTCACACAAATGGAAAAATTCTGTCTGAACTCCATTCAGAAAGTATCTCCATGTTAAGATTTAAACAAGATTTGGGTCAATATTTTTTTTTCTGAGGAAAGTTCACTAAACAATTTTGAAGTCAACTATCATGACACATGAACAAAGCCTTCAGAGAACTCAAATTTTGTGCACAAAATTTGGGTCAGTTTCTAGACTAGAGTGACTGGAGATTGAGTTCCCCTCCCAGAGGATCCAGAACAGGATCTCATTGCAGGTGCTCCCAGTTATTTTCTTCAGGATCTGTTCTCTGTTGACTACAGGGGGTGCTGAGGGAGATTAGAAATCTATTCATAGATGAGAGTGGGGATCCACTACAAAAAAAAAAAAAGCTTTTCATAATTGTTTCATGTAGAAGTGTCGTCAGTTTACAAACTGGAAGCACAAGGATCATCAGGAAGTTTCTTTCAGTAATTTAAAATCCTGTGGTAATGGATTTGAAAAAAAGAAATAAAGGACAACAGGATTTGCCTTTGGAAGACATAAAATCAGGGCAGGGGTGTGAAGGCAAAGGTGCTGTCACAGGCTGATCACATCAGTAAGCAGAACTAAGCTCTGTCACTTTAAAAATTCAAACCTTAAGACATTTTGAGTTTCTTATTTCAGGTGCACATGTAAGAAGCATTTAGGGCATTACCTTCACTTTGAATGTTCTTCTCAAAGCCTCTAAAACATTTAATATTTTCAGAAGGCTTTTCAGAGAAAATACGCTTGCTATAGCCTATGGAAATTCCAGAAAATAAGACCAAATGTGCTAATTTATAGTTAAAAGGATGAAATTCTGAATAATCTGGTTTTGTCACTGCAAGAAACTGAAAATACAGTTCAAAAAGGCTGATAATCTGCATGACCAAACACAAAAACTCTATTCACTTTCAGCTAAACTGCTAATTATTTTACCTGTGAGAAAAATATCTCTAATTTTCACTTCTGGAAAATCATCAGGATTTAAGTGCTGTAAAGAATATAATAAAAATTATACAGTACTTTATGCACTATAATGTCTCATGACTTTTACATACAATGAAATATTAAATCACAAAACATTAATGAATAACTAGTAGAAGAGATGGTTTAGCACTTTCAATGCTGAAATTTAGAATTTCTAATAACTGAAGATGACAAGATGCACAATTGAAAAGAGGAATAATAGAAGACTAAAAATAGATGCCTTGGAACTGCACTGTATTTAGCAATATTAACACAGAGACTGTGATCTTAGGCAACTGCTCAACAAGCCTTGACAAAGGAACAACTTTCTTACTCTGACACAGTGAGAAGGGGAAATATCCAGAAAGGAGTTACACTTCCCAAAATTTAGTTCAGTCTCTGAAATTTTAAAATTCCAGTCAGCTTAGTGGAGTATCAAAGATTAGGGGCATTTTATATATGACTTAGGAAAAATTAGGTCTACAATTTACCTTTCATTCTGAATTTTAACAACTTGATGAACATCAAGACAGTCAAGAAAAGGAAAAAAAAAAAAAGAACTAAATAACTGCTCAGATATCTAATCATTTTGGTCCCACCTTAAAGAAAAAATTCTATCTTACTCTCATCTTTACAGCTCAGTGCACAAGACCAAAAATACCTGCAGTAACCAAAGATGTATAATTACAGAAAAAAGTTTCTAACATGAATGTGGACTGACACCTGTAAGACTTCTAAATCTGACTATGAAAGATCTTAAAGATATAAGATATGATGGCATCTTTAATATAAATCTAAGGAATTCCACTGCCATTGGAAAGGAAAATTCAGTCAAAAGATTGAAGCAGCTCAGGTGATCTCCATGGAAAGAAGGAAGGAGTGAACACATGCACATGCCCTCATGGGTGGAAGATCCAAGAGAGCTCAGGAACAAGCCAGGCTAAGCAGAGGGAGTGTCACCAGAGAGTTCCGCCTTGAGTAGCCAAAGTGCAGGGGTGAGTCTGAACTCATAAGAGAAACCTGTCAGACTCAGCATCTAAATTAAGATAGATCTTGAAAGGAGAGCATCATTTACTGCTCAGATAATTTGGGAGATCATTCTTTCATAGACACCCACCCAAAGTAGTTAACCATGTGAGGAAAAAGAATTCCCCACCGTTCTCCCACAAACAATAACTATGTACAGGGAAACACACCCACTCAGCACACAAAAAAACCCTTTACACCTCCTTCTCACATGCATTTCTACTCTGTGCAAAGCTACACTGTTCCAGAGAAGAGTATTTCCTATAAACCCTTGTTTAATAAAGAGAACTCATTGAATTTAATGTGAATCTTTCTCAGTTAAGAACCAAAAATACTCACTTTATGGGCCATCTGGGAACGCTTCCCAAATCCAAATTTAGGGTCCAGTAACAAGTCCTACATGCAGCCTTTGTGTGTGAACACTTACTCTTCCTGCCTTGAATCTCCCTGAACTGGAGCCAAGACGACTCTGCACTTCAAGGAAGCTACATGGGGGATCAGAGACCTGGCCCTGCTCAGTGACCCAACCACTCTGCCTCACACCCTTTCTCTGGGTAGACCCTTCACACACTGTTGGGGATGTTCGTCTGCTCTAAACTAGGGGGGGGGCAGGGGGAGTGTGTGTTAAGAACTTTCTTTAAAGAACATCAAAGCTGAAAAACTTATGGTTTGGGGATTTGTTGAAAAATAAAATTTGGCTGCTAAAGTAAGGGCTATAAAAAAGATAAAAAGCAATCAACGTAGCATTTGCTTCCCATCCCACTACTGTATCAGCTGTCAAACAGTCCTGGAAGTAAAAATAAGAAATATTTCATTTTCCTGTTTGCTTGGGAATAAAGCATCTTTGCATCAACTTTAAAAATATTGTCGAAAATTGCTAATAATGTAGAAGTAATTTAATTGCAAGAGAACTTAGACAGAGCCCTTTTAGGGTGTACCAAACTTAAGTTGTGACAAACTGAGACTAGTTTTTTTATCTCCCTGAAGAAGAAAATTGTTTTGAATTGTGTACATATAAAGTTGTTTCTCTCCTTGGTGCAAGCCCCAAGTGCGTTTAATAGTTTTGCTAAATATGATTGAAAGGAAACCATGCCTGAGGGAAATGATCCTTTGCTGGATATGTACAAGGGTTGAAGCAGTTGGTCAATGAGTGACCATAGCATATGAATCTAAAACTAATCTCAAAGAGCCTGAGGGCACCCAAAGCTAACCTAGTCAAGTAGTCATTTTTTCATGAGCTTCGAGCTAAATACAGTGTCTGTAAAAGACTCCCTGTACACCTCAAAGCGATTTGCTTTTCTTACATTAAAAAATAAAAGTTTTAAACAATACATTGTACTGGGTGCATAACAGCAAACTAAAAATAATTATATAATAGAAGGAGCAGTCTCTTGGTTGTCACTAAAATGAGACAGTTCTGAAAGCTGTTGAGAAAAAAACTGCCATGAGACCAGATCAGATCTTAAATCTGTTCCATGTCATCTCAGAGCCACGAGGCTCAGACATCTGGGGAGAGTGGCCCCTCAGAACATCTGGAGAGGTTGTGGCCCTGAGTCATACACTGAGTCCATGAGTCCATCTCCAGGCATCTCCAGCAAACCATACCCTTGCTCCTGACCTGGGTCCTCTTTTCTCAGAGAAGAGATGGATAAGGGACTGCTGCCCTCTTTTCTCACCAGTGCAAGTATCCTCTCTTTGAATTCACATAATGCCATTTTAAAATATAAACCAATCTTCACACAACTAAAGCAAACTTTGATAAAAATAATCTATATTACTTAAAACCTTAGCAAAGGCACAGGACTGATTTTTTTGAGTAAATTATGGTAATGAGCAAGACCAGTTACCTCTTCCAATAAAGCTGCACGAGACAGAAGAACTGCTCTGTAAACAAGAGCAAGGGATGGGGTCAGAAAATCACTGAAAAATATTAAGTCCCCTGAGCACCGTGGGATGTGCAATTTTCATCGTGCTTCGAGACGTACTTGTGTGGCCTTGTTGCTTCTATTGATCACCGTAGGTCTTTCCTAATAGAGTTACAAGACATTTTCAGTTGCAGACTTAGGAACCTGTGGGAAATGGGATCCAATCATCTGGCTGCTCTGTTCCTGTAAGGCCAGCTCTGTCTTGTTGCTGCTGCTCTGTTGGGCTTTAAACACAATACCAGCACATCTAGGGCTGTGAGGCAGAGAAAGCAGGGGTTGTGCAGCACAGGGTATCAATTTCTGCAAAGCAAGAACCAAATCTTTGTGGTCATTTACAAAGTTCAGCTAATTTTCGTATTATTTTTCTTTGTTATGAACCTGCACGTCTGATTTTCAACAAGGTCGTGAGTGAAGGAAGAAAGTGGGAATCATTAAGAGGTATTTTATGCTCTTTCAGCACCCCAATAGGTATAGTAATGAATGAACAGAGAGTATTTTGTAATGTTATGCTGAGGCAGAAGGTATTGGAAATACTCACAGAAATCTCAGTGAAAATAAACATTATTTTAAGCAAGAAAACCAAGGCACAGGGAATCGCAGTAAAAAGAAAAAAAAAAAATCTGTATTTTGAGTTCTTACTTGGATCAAAATAAACAAAAGACATTTGTATTTTGCTTATCAGATCTGTAACAAAAGATAATTTAAAAAGAAGGGGAAACTTGTACACTGAGAAAATTTCTACTGAAAACATTACATGAACAAATGACCCAGCATAACCTATGACTTAGAAACTGAAGACTGAAATAAAATACAATCCACTTTCCTCATGTAATACTAGCAATGGCAATCTAAGATGCTTATCTATTAAAAATTAAAAAATAACAGTCTAGGTAAAATTCAAGGCAAACTCTATCCAGCCAAGGAAGGACTCCTGGAGGCTCAGGGGAGCCAGCTCAGGACTCCCAGAAGAGAGCAGTGTAATTGGGTTTCAAGTGTGGGAGAAGGAAAAGGGACTCTGTTACATGCACAATTATGTTAATGGACTGCCTGATATATTAAAAAAAACAAACAAACCAAGATGCTTTATGGCAGATTTCTCTTCTCAAGAAGAACATGTCAGTGGCCACAAGGACTGAATACACTGAAGAGCAGTAAAGTGGGTTTGCTCCCCCCTTGTTTGTGTCCTGTCCCCTCCTGCAATGTGCATCTCTCATCACATCACTGTGACAGCTCTGAGATTAGTGGTACCCTGAAAGCTAAAATACTCCCAGGTTTGATTTCACAGTCATGATTTCTTGACCATTAGAGTTTAGACATAAATATTGCATCATGGTCAGGAGGTCCTTCCCAAGAAACAATGCAGGCACATTTATATGCCTGTAAACTGGAAAGTACACTTGATTGCACCACTGTAACTAACTTATTACCCTCGCTTTGGGGAAGTTCACCAAGGTGTGAGAAAACTGTTTCTGTTTTATGCATTCCCCTTTGCAAAGACAGTATCTAAAGGGACTGTATGAGCAAAAGAGTGTCTATGGGGGGAAAAAGCATCCCTCCAAACTGAAAGAGAATGGAACACAGAACAGAAGTACATATGAACATTTAACAGCCCAAAGAGGATGATATGGTCCATGAAGACCTGCCCTCATAACCTCAGGAAATACAAATCAATCTGTGTTTCATCATCTGAAACTTGAACTTCTAGCTAGTAGCTCTGTGCTCTTCCCCCTGCCTTCTTCAAAAACTCCTCCTTGAGCTGATTTACACTATTTGCTTCTACTGCTGACTTCGGCAGTTTGTTCCAGACTGTATTTCAACTCCCCTTTGAGTAAAACTGTTCTGTCTGAATATATCGGAGTCCCTAAATTCTGGTACACATATTGGAGTGGTTACAGGAGTAATTTTAGTGTGGCTGGCAGCTGGCCTAACTTGTGCTCTGATCTCTCCTCCCCTCCCTCAACCCAACAGTTAATACTTCGCCATCAAAGTCAGGGCTGCTGCAAAGAGAGGCTGCTCCAGCCAAGTGCCCAGGGGGACAGCACTTGAACTTGTCACATCCTGGCAGGACACTGTGGCCAGAGCAGCCTTCCTAACCTTTAGAAGGGGACCAAAGTATGGAAGAGCAAAGAGTAAGCAAATAAAGAGGAGCAGGACTCTATGTCTTACTACGTTAAACAATTCGATCCCATTCACAGACCCTTTGCCTGCTTTCCACAGACATTGTCATAACTGTTGGTTCAAAACAAAAGGAAGCTGTCCACAGGTCTAAAATGTATTGATATAAATGATCTGTGAAATTAATTTTAATACAGAGATTTGTGAAAACTGAACTTTATTAATTTTCATTTTGGATGAAAAAAGGGACTAAATTTATTGGAATCTCAGCTGCAACTGTAGGTTGGCAATTAAGTGTCTGCAAAGAAATGGGAGAGTGAATAGCAGCTTCCAGATCCTGAATAAATTGTCAGTTGATCTTAAACAGGAAGTACAGGATCCTTAATTTTGTCTTCTGAGGATCTGCATCTTCTAAAAGATGATTATTTGCAAGGGCCTTTTTAAATCTACTTTTGTGCATGAACTGAGGTTAGGAAAGAGGCAGATAATCTATCAAGTGTGCCATAACTTTTAAATGAAGGTGACATATTTTTCCCAGTCAGAACAACTTTCATCAGGAATATTTTTGGAAATTTAGAAAATCTCTTTGATGTCAAAAAACTGTTCTCACATTCTTTTGAAGCAGACAAAAGGTCAATGTTAATTGCAATATGTTGTAAATCATATAGATTACTTTCAAGAAAATATTTAAGGGAGATATCTTATATGTGACATTCATTCTTCCGCCAGCCAGACATGGATGATGTTTAATTTATAAAGATTTAAAAGGATGGAAGTCTCTTGCAAACTACAGAATTTAATGAAATTCTTCTGTTTTGTTACCAATTCACAGATATCATCTCTTCTTATTTATGGAGAAAAGTGTATTAATCATCACATGCAGAGTTGCAAATTCAGCAGAAACATAAATTATCAGCCCTAAACCTCATATTCCTCCAAAGGATCTGTAAAGCTAAAGTTTTGAATAGCTTGGATAGAAGAAATGGACAAGAACAGATAATGCATCTTTTGAAACACAAACCTGCAAAGATGTTATGCTCAATTACTCTGACAAAAGATTTGGAAACCAACAATTTCCCCTGTGGAATACCACTGTTAAACTGGAATGCTAAATCAAAAGCTCAAAGTTAAGCAAGAATACTATACCATAAGCCACATTAAATGTGTGTCATCCTTAAAGCTAGACCCCATTTGGACATTTATTAAATAACTATTTCTACTTGGGGGGAGTGGAGGAAAGAGTTGAGATTAGTAAAATATCAATAGAAGTACCACTCTGGATGTTGCACAGAGGAATGAAGGGACTGGCCAGGATGCATCCCCCACTGCAAGTCCTCTGGTGACCGGCCAGAGAGTTCAAAGGTTGTTTTAAAATCTAAACAAAGCTTCACAGGCAAGAAAAAAAAACCCCTTCTAGAACTCGAGGGAGGGAAGGAGCTGCTTGGAAGGGATTTAGGAGGAGCTATGACAGCTATGAACACCGACAGAAGGCTACTGTGTACCACTAAGGACTTCCAGCAGGCTACTCGGTAAAGGTGCTGCAGGAACCTCAGCAATGCCATGTTGCAATGGTGTATGGAAAACACGCTTGTTTGATTTCCAAGGAAGGCTTTTCAGCCAAGAGGCACAAGGAGCAGGGTTCACATGCAAGACAAATCTTCCATCTGCTGGAAGGAACACGGATTCATCCAGCCACCTACTGTGGGCTCAGGGCAGGAGACGTTTTCCAGGCAGCTGATGATATCAGCAGTGCTCATCACTGTGCATGTTTGGGAAGCTGCTGCTTAATTTGGGACACATCTACCCCGACGCTGATGTTGAGTAACAAGGAATGGAATGTGGGCTGTTTCTGAGGGACAGGAATGACGTTGCCAAAAATGCACTAAGAATACAAGTCCAATTTAGGCCAGTCAGTTCTTATTAACTTCACTGAGATGGCGAGTCCATAATTTTGGCTGCACAGAGAAAAGGGATCATCGTTCTGAACTACAGGCCTGACGTGCAGAGCTGCTGCACACACAGCTGGGGGAAGTGGGGTCTGGGAGGACCTCGGTACACACTAGGTGGGTATTGGACACCTTGAGTTCCTGCACTAGGACGTAAGTGATAGGATTACAGACAAGTTAAAAAAAAAACAACTAGGGAAATTTCAATGAATTGTGGTACCATTTTAGTCTACCTGTTCTGGATGTTTCCACTGAATATCCAAGGTCTTGTGCCCCAGATAACAGGGGTGCTGTGGGATCAGCTCTGCTACACTCCTTGTTCTCCAGAGAGATGTGCCAGTCAGTGGGGGATCATTATTCACCTGGAAAAGGATCAATTTGTTGATTGATGTTAAAAGCTGATAAGGAAGTTGAAAGGACAACAAACAAGGAGAAACACAGAGCACAAAAGTGTGCTTTTAAAGTTAAGGGTTTTTTCCCATCAGGTAATGCTGCATATGAAATAATAATGGTGCTAACTAAAACATTAGTTACTACTTGATGATGACACTTTACATCTTTCTGTAAACCTCTTATTGACACTAGCAGAATCTCCTGTGAATAAGAGAGAATAATGTCCTACATCGATATCTGGCATATGTAATGTGTTTATATAATCCAGTCCTCCTCACAGAATTAATTTGATCTGTCTGGTTTGGAGCATGTACTGCTGGTTACCCGTACTCCCTGTGTGCTTTTATTTCTTGAAGATGCAGC
This sequence comes from Xenops minutus, assembly GCA_035221455.1. NCBI lineage: Eukaryota > Metazoa > Chordata > Aves > Passeriformes > Furnariidae > Xenops > Xenops minutus. Next base: position 5,138,488 of record JAWWEE010000018.1, on the reverse strand, counting down.
TTGTTCTGGTTTTTTGGCATCTTGGCTGCCTATTGAATGGAGTTAAAAGCACAGACTTGATGGCAGTCTACTGACAATCACTGTTGCTGAACCAGAGCTGTGTTCGTGTGGGATGCAAACAACAGCCACTCATCCTTCAATTTGTGAACACCAAATTGACAGGTAGCTCTTAGAGAAGTTTCACTTCTAAATTATTAAGTAAAAGAGAAAGAAAGAGGGGGAAAAAAAAAGCTAAGAAATTAGAGACAGTTACTGAATTACTCCAGTGAACAATATTGATTGACAAATTCAGTCCCAAAAATTAGAATTAAAATTAACTGCACTTACTGCATCAGTCAGTCACATTGCAGGCTTTGAAAGTAAGGCATGAAAGATGAACAAATGCTGTGAAAGATAAAAGCAAAATGCAATTATAATATAAAAATATTTGCAAGTTATATTTTATACAGGAGTAACACATCCTCACAAGTTTGAAAACTTTGCATTACCCAGAAGGAGTAATTGCTTAGGTTAATTTTTTTTTTCAAAAAGTTCTAATGCAAGGGATATAGCTATCAATCAAAATTAAATTAAAAGGGTTTATGGCAAATGAATCAAAGCAGTACAATTTTATTTTTCCGATGAGATTTATTTACATAGTGAGATTAAAAATGTCTCAGATTTATGTACCCACTCTAGAAACATGAATTTCCTAGCTTTGAAACCTTTACCCTGGTTTGAGATAAGCCTATGTCAGCATTTATAAGTAAGGTCTTTCTAGCTGGTTGGTCCAGTATAATCTTCCATCTTCCTCCTCTTGTGTTAAATGATATCTTTGATTCCTTTAAAGCCTCTTTTCTTTAATCCAGCATTTTCATTCTCTTTTCCTTCCCTGCCATATTTCTACCTCCAGATCTAGAGGAATTCCAGAAAACTTTCCTAAGAGATTCCTCTAAGAAAAACAAGAATACTTCTCTAGAATCACACTGAGGACTAAAAAGCTTGCCTGGAAGAAAAGCAGTGGTAGCACTGCCTGGGATGACACTGGAGACTTAAAAGATGCCCAGCTTTGCTTGCTCTTCTGATGCACCACAGGGTGCCCCCATCCAAGGGAGATTGCTACACCAGAGGACAAAGCTGTGCTACTTATACACACACGGAGTAAACATGCACAGAGAAACACATTTTCTTTGCTGGCTTCTGTCATTAAGATCATATTCCTGCATTTAATTATTTAACACACTCAAAATACCAAAACTAACCAGCCATCTCATCTACCGCCTACTTTTCAATTAACTTCATTTTTCCAGACTTTGACCCACAAATGCTGTCAGTTTTCCCTTAGGAGTAGCCATAGAAGTTTTATTTCTTACCAGCCTTGAAAGACTCACATTTGTTCTTCCTTCTTCTTTTTATAAAGTGCAGGGATACAAAGAGACCAAATAGAGCTAGGTCAGAGGACTACAGAAAGGACTCATGGACTATTGCCACACATTTTGAAAACTACAGTTGCCCAGGACTGGTAAGCTGCTGAGCTGCTCTCAGTGCTCTTCTACAAATAAAAATAGATGTCCAAACTACAGAAAGAGCACCTTATTATTCATGGTGCATCCTAAGAACTGTGGCAGTTTCCCTCTGAAAAACCTGAGAGGAGGAATTATTAGCAGGGCACTGAAGGGACATGCTCAGTTAGTTAACAAACAAGGCACGCTTACTTCGTTAGGCTGTGCCATACACGGATACACGGATACCTGCTTCCCACATCTCCATAATCACAGTGACAAGGAGCAGGACTTCTCCTGCTTGCTATGAAGCTTTCTGGATCACTGGGATGATTTCCAGAGCCTTGCTGTACAGATTCTGCCAATTTCTGCTCAGGCTCTTCCATAGGCTGGAATGAGTAGCCGGACAAGCACCTGGCACAGGAGGAGAGTCCGAGTACCCAGGCACCTGTGGCAAAGGACAATGAATAACCAAAATAACCAAAAGAATAACTAAACTCCTTTTAATTTACCCCTGTGCCAGAGAAGCACATCGAGTAATCAGTGGTGGCCAGGGGAGAGCTGAGCTCGTTAAAATCTCGTCAGAGGTTTCTTCTTTGATCCCTTGTTCTAATTTCTTGTTCATCCTCTTTTGTCTCCTCTGAGACAAACCAAGTTCTTGTGAGATACCAAAACCAGGACCTGCGTAACACAGGTGCCCAACTACAACCTCAAGCACCATGCAGCTGTCCAGGTAGGATATGGCATTTGGCCCATGTCCCATTCCCATGGACCCTTTTTATCCAGGGCAAGAGGAGTATCAGGGACAACCAGGTGCTGATCAACAAAACACTGGTGTTTCCAGCACCTACTGGATTATCCAAGTGCTGATGAGCTGTCCTTAACATTAGCAGGTATTGCAGGAGGTGCTTTGTATGAAACAATGGATCTAATGAATGCCCAACAAGCTTCTCTGCAACAGGTGAAGGAAGACAGGGTGTGGCAACACCTTGAGATCAAAAGAAGGGAAATAGCCCAGTTAGCAATAAAGGTTGACCACTACAGTCCAAATAATTCAATTTAAAATACTGCAAATCCACTGCTGCAGCATATAATATCATCATGACTGCGTCTATTCTAACCCACTGATGACCTCAGGGAATTTTCAAGAATATTAGTTCTATTTTCTGTCCTTTCATCCCTAATGTATACAGGCAGACTTTGCTATGTCTGCAACAAGAGCAGCCATTATGTTCTTAAGGAAAAAAAAAGACCACTCCCATTATCTGAATGCCAAATTTCATATATTCAATTCACCCATATCCCACACCAGCCTTTCAGCTAAGCTAAATGAGATGGGCTCAGATCTCTAAAATTACCAGGACAGAAGCAACATTTTTGTCAACTGCAACACGAAACCATAGCAAGAAAAACACAGCTGACATGCTAAAATATGAAAAACTGCCATTATATTTAAGGTGTTTCTAAGAAAGAATATTACATTTATTATTGTGAATAAATTTACAGATTTGCTATACATCAGACATTAGGCTTTATTTTTCTGTATAAAATAAATACAGCTGAAGTATAAGATTATGACTTCACTATTATTTCATAAAACCATTTAATTTAAACAGAGATGCCTATTCACCTAATACCATAAAACTGAAAACAGACCCATCAAATTATTGTACAACACAAGCACATTGTACATAAAGACAACATAGGTAGACTTGTGAAACTGCTGGGTTTTATCACTGTTTAATGATTTGTTGCACTATTTATAGGATAAACAATAAATCTTACATGATTCATCATATTAGCCAATAAATCATGAGACAAATCATTAGGCAGAGTGATAAAATCAAGTGTTTTAGAAATAAGTTAATCTATGATGCCAATGCCTAATCTAAACAGTTGCTTAAAAACCCTATTTACTAATCATTTTTACATAAAGAAAGACTGATGATTATGTAGATTAAATGTGTACTTATTCCTATAATCACATATTCTGTGCTGGTCTGTTTAGAAAGAAAGAAAAAGATTTAAAAAATCCACTGGAAAAAAGTAACATCATTTTGATTGTATTTGTGTATTTACCAAGGGCTGTCTGTGCCACTTTTGAGTCAGCCCTTGATCTCAGGGAAGAAATGGTTAATTAAAGCATGCTGCAAGGTTGCTGGACAGATATTATCCTCAGCTATGAATTCCATAATATCTTAATTAACAATTTCATTAAGATGTGATGGCTGGTTCTAATGCTTCTCCATTCTTCAGCCTGAATATAACCCTGTAGACTTTCTCATTTGTGACAACTGTGTTTATAGCTTCTCTACCCATAGAGCTTCGTGGCACTTCGAATTATGCTCAAGAGTATATGGGCATCACGTCACATTTGTGTGCCTGATATCATACATGACTAGCTGCGCTCCAGCCAGGGTCCTTAATGTACATTCTACAGATGGACTACCCTCTGAATGCTTAGCCAGATATTAAGTTAAATCTTTTTGGAGTCAAGCTTGTTTCACATCAGTTATACAAACATATTGGTTCCTTTAAAAGGACAAATGCACGGAGAATAAGACAGGGAATCTAGGTCGGAAATCTAGGAAAATCATTTTAAATTTTAGTTTGGCCTTTAAATTTGAAAATCTCTTCTCTGGGAATTGTTATCTGTGGAGGGTTTGTTTTCATTCACTTAATCCCAAACAGAAGTAGGTGAGCAATATTTATCAAGAAGTAGGTAAGCAGCATAGTTGGCTTAGCATAAAAGAAAGATAAACAGCAAGGCAACCTCCTTCCCTCTCAGTTTCTGTTTTGTATTAAAATGCAACAAACCTGAAAAGATAGTGACAAACCAACATGATATTTTCTAGCTCAAGACTTTTCCTTGAAAAAGAAAAAACAACGTTAACATTTCTATGTCACTGCCTATCCATCTATTTATCACACTGCGACTATGCAATACCTACTGTACCTTCTCCATATAGCTAATCTTGAGAATAAGGTATTTTCCTCTAACTGAAAGAAAATGTTTGAATATGTTTGAGTGAAGAAAAAAGCATCCATAATTAGGGCTGTGACCAACTGTTTACTTGTCACACAGAGCTGGGTGAACAAACCCCTTCAGCTCACCAAGGACACCAGGGAAGGGAAAAGGAGGGGCAAGCCTGGCACTGGGAGGGGGGGCTGTGTCAGAGAGGCTGAAGGGAGCAGAGGGGATATTGTTTGGTCTCTTGTTTTCTTGCTTTTTATCTCAATCCATACAGCACGTTTTGTAAAAGCTGGCTGAGAAAAGACTGGAGAAGTGATAGCAATTTGGTGCTTTATGCAGTATAGGTGGGGATCATTTGTTTGTATCTTTGGTTTATAATGTGCAGGCATCCCATACATGCAAAATGTAATAACCAGGAGCACACCCGAATCATATGCCTGCACTCCCTTGTTATTCTTTGAGAACCTGCTTATCTTTTGCTTCACTTTTTCCTGATGACACTTAAGGTCAGATTTTTAAAGGCACTTAGATGCCTCATTTTATTGAAATCAATGGGAGCTAGGTGCTTAAACATCTTTGGAGAACTAGCCCTTTAATGTTTATTAACAATGCCTCAGATGAGGGTACATCCCAGAAAACATAATAATTGCCTTCCTTTATTAACTGTGGTGTGTCAAGATAAGATAGAATCAAGTCCTCAGACTCATCTCCTCTCAATGATTTCCTAAATGAGATCAGTTCCCACTTACATCCTGAATGACCAAGGCTGACTAAATCAGAGCAATGAAGTATGTTTACGTCCTTGAAACTCAAATCATCTTGCAGACACTTCTCCCAGTGTTGCTGATTCGCATATTATCAAGTCTCAAAATGTTTGGTGTTTTTCTTCAACACTCAGCTATAATAATTTTAACTACAAGAGAATATCTCCTTTTTCTCTTTAGGTAAAAAATGAAGCTTTGCGAGCTGAGACTGTCGCACAGGAACTATGGAACTACAGGTAAAACAGGATTATTTCCTTGTATTTTTGCTCTGAAACTTTTAGTTTTGTAGAGTCACATATACCTTGTTCATGAATGCATGGCACAAAGCATTCATGAGAGGGATCTCCAAGTCAGCCATAAGAATACATCCTGCACCTTTGGATAGAAAAATTCAAAAGTCAGAAACAAAACATTCCTAATAGAAGCTTTTGGGTTACCGGTAAGGCAGAAACAAGGAAGAGAAAGGGAGGGACTGTTTTCCTGACAGACCTTCAGTGCCAATGGAGAATCCTTTCAAGCACTAGAATGAGCTTTGCATGAAGCTCATCCTGAGCTGAACCTCCCTCCCGAGGCTCAAGCTTGTACATTCCAGCATTCCCACCATGCTCCTACAAAGGCAGATTTCCATCAGGACTCATTTCCACCCTCTGCTTAACTAGTGACACCTTTGGTTACTGTATTCTTGCGGTTCACCTTTCTCCCTTTTAGTCTCCTACAAGCACTGCAGTCACATATTCGCCTCTAGAAAATGTCTGCTGAGTGTTTTGTACCTTGTGTGCCAGCCAGGAGGTGTCCATACTTTCAAGAGAAAGACACACTTTGGCCTTTGAAGTCATTCAAATCTATTTTTTGCTGCTGTGATTTTCTTTTTCATTGCCATCTATTTTACTTTCATTCATTTCTCTTCAGCTCTCCCTGCATCTTTCTCTCCCCTCTGATCTTTTTCAGTTCTGCTTTTTATTTTCTCTGCTGCAAACCACTTGATCAGCATTAGACAAAGCAAGCAGCAGTCACCACAGGTAAGAGAGACACCAAAATGTTAAGACACTATGTCCAATCCACATTCAAATTCATTTGAAAATGTGACTGATGGAAAACTCTGAGGGTTTCTCTTCTCTCCTCAGGCATCTTCTCATTCTACTTTCTGCTATCCCCATGCACTCCTTTCTTCCCACAGGGAAAATGCCAGAGGGAACAGCTATAAGATGCCCATTGCCCCCAACTACAACAGACTGACCAAATTCATTTTACGATCAGAAATGCTGACTTGACCCACAGTGCCTTTGCTCATTCCCTCCTCTCCTTCCTCCCAGCCCAGCTGGTGTCCTATAAAGGAACTCTTAGACATGGCAACAGCTCTGTGTCTTTACCTCGTTTTAATCTCCCCCCAGAGACCAGCAGACCACCACCCTGGGCAGTGGGCAGTACATGCATCAGGAGATGTGTTTAAAGCAACTCCATCTGTCAGAACAGTGAAAGGTTTGAGTTCAGGCTTAACTAACTGCAAGAGATCTTCTCAGATTCTCACGTTATTTCCCTCTAACTGACAACACAAAAAACAAAGACATTTTGGGAAATTTTTGTGTTAGTTTTTCATCTAATTTTATCTTTGTCAATCATCAGCTGATTTCTCAGAATTCTCCCTCTGCACCTGAGGGATATTTATTTACCTCTCCAGAACTGCTAGGGAGAAGACTGGATGCATGCTGCATTTCTGCAGAAGCAGGCAACTCCTGGCCACGCCACCTCTCCAGGGTAACTGCTCTAAAGCCTGTTAAATCAATTTTAACACTCTGCTGTTTAATAACAGCATAAAGCACAGCCCTTGCGTGGATTTAATTAGAGCCGTGCAATCGACATAAAGCGCCCAGAACGGGGCTGCACTGAGAGAAACCCACTCATTATCTCAATAAATTCAAGACTGACTGGACAGGCGCTTCTTAAAAATTAAATTTTTGAGGTATTATGATCAGCGGAACTACCCCAACAGTCACTTGCAGATAAAATTGTAATATTTCAAGTACCTCCCCTACACACAATGCCTGTTGACGTCAAGAGATGCTCTGTGTCCATTGATATGCAGGACCAAGGCTACTTCATACACTGAAATGCTTTTTTCCTATCACTATTCAACCCAGATGTTCTCAAAGTGATAATAAGGTCGTGTGGGGACTGCATGGCTACAAAACTGAGTAGCACTGGGACTGGATTCCTGGAAGTTTTTTGTATATCTAGATTTTAGATTTTAGGGATTAAGAGGTTCTTATCTAAGACATCCAAAATTATTTCTAAAGTAGTACTGCAAAAACCATTTTACAGTGAATTACTTTTTAAAACATATTTTAAACAGAAACACATCACCATATTTTCTGTGGGCTTGAAAGCTTATGTTAAGTTTCCAAATAAGTCAATTCTATAAAGATAACATCTTTTCTTTAAAAAAAAAAAAAAAAGTGTTGCAAGCTAATACAGTACATAACAAATAAGCTTTAATTAAAATTTAAATTGAAATCTGTATTGGCTAATCACTCCTGAACAGGAAATATTTTAAGGCAAGGTTTTCAAAAGCTCTCTGGTCAAATGTTTCGGTGTTTAGTACCTATAATTAGGGTAAAAAATGTCAAATTCTTCTCTTCAACAAAGTCTAAGTAGAATTTACTGAAGTTCTTGCTGTCCATCTGTTCCTACTGTGACATTTACAACAGAATTTCTACACCAGCTTAGCACCCAAAACGCTGAAGCCCCCTGGGAATGTGGCTGTGTTTGGCAAACAGGTAGGATCTCTGCTGGTTTAAAATTGAGTTCCAGCTGCAGATGATGGGCTATGCTGAAAACCTGCCCTGCAACCACCAGCATGACAGTGCCACATTTCTTTCTCACAGCTGTTCTCAGGGATACTGTAATACATATATTAGTACAAAAATGGTCATTTTTTTTAATTCACACGCAAATTTCCTGATTGCTTTATTACATATCTGACAACTATTCTACGTGGAGACACTCTAATCACTTAGGCCTCACGTGAAAGGCAGCCCCAGACGAAGACTGAGTGAAAACCACCCCAAGAGATGTCAGATTTGCTGACCCATGAGCCTGTTCATTACCCATGGAGGTAAATAGCAGTGAGAATATTAACAGTGAGACCTGGGGCAGCCTTAAAGCCCCACCTCAGGTGATCTGAGATAATACCCTATACTTTTAAGCCATTATAAATAAATCAATAAAAGCCAAAGTCAGCAAAGTGAATACATATCATACTTAAACCTAATTAAAGGTTAGTTTTGTAAAGATCTCTAGCAGCCTTCAGTAGGGATAATTTCCAGTCAGGATCTCCCTGCACATATCAACACTAGGCACTACTGAAAACACACAGCTGACTTCCAAAATGGTCTCTGAGAGATAATGACTCTCTTTATTGTCTTTTGATTCATATTTTACAATAAAGTAACTTTTAAAGTTCCCCAAACAGAACATTATGTTTTCCTAATTACAAAAAAATGTGCATGGTCTTTAAAAAAAAAAAATTAAAAAAAAATCCTTTCATAAGCCAACATTTATATTTTCTATTGAAAAAGTGCTACTGCAATAAAGTGGTTTATGTAAATATATTAAAAAAAAAAAAAAGCTGTCAAAACCTGCATGAGTTGTTTAAGCACCAGAAATGAGAAGCAGCAACAATGAAGATGTGCTGCCTTCATATTTGGCCACGTGCCACCACTCTAAAGAGGAGTCCATCTAGAACATGCAGTGCATTACCCTGTTGAGCGAGGGATTGGCTTTTTTTCCCCCCCTAAAGTAAAACATTTTTGACAAGCAACTCATCTACAGCCATTTCCCAGAGCTTTTCTTTCATTTGCATTCTCCTTAGGAAAATGCAGTTTTGCAAAGCAGAAGGTGGGAGTGCAAGCAGGGACCCCCACATCGGAGGGGATAACCCGAGCGGAGCTGACAGCACAGACAACGCCAGATCTGTGATTGGCAATTGAGGCAACGCCAAGTGAAACGTGAGCAGCAACATCACATCACAAATCATTGAAACAAAGGCACTCAACCTTTTTCAGGTTAACTTAATAGGGGCTGGACAAAACAAGAATGGACACTTTATAGCAAAAGAAATAGAAAGCAATGGCGTTTTTTTCTAAACACCTTTGCCATTTTGGGAATAATATTGGGGGGGAATAATGCTTTAGTTATGATTTTATTGAAGAAATAATACATTTTGGCTCATCCCAATGCTTTGATTTTATTGTTTAAAAATCTCCAGGTTTATAAGCGAACAATGCCAAGTTTTAAACATATTGTAATAGAGTCAATTTTCAAACGAGTTCCAGAGAGCCACAAACGCAGAAGTCATTAACAAATAATGGGCTTTGTGTGCATGTGGATTTTTTATTTATTTATTGCACCTCATTTGGTAAAACATCCCTCAGCCACTAAAAAGCACAGAAATAGGCAATGCAAACAGTTGTTCCACCAGACATCATATGCCTGGATGAAGTTTCTAAAGGAAGAAAGTGGCTGCATCAGTTTTGTAGCTGCCAATGTAAGCTTTTTAACAATGTTTTGAAATCTGGGACAAATGAAAATTAAATATATCAGATAATATGGTGACTGTAACAACCTAGCTCAGATTACTCTCAGATTCTGTTGTGCTTCAGAAAAGTTCTTGCACAACTTCCATGATAAGGAAAATGGATGCATTCCAGAAGTTTTTAAAGGCACCACAGAAGAGGCAGTACCAAATAATTATAAAAAAATGGGCACCGTTTCTTCAGTTTGCTTTTTAGAAAATCTCACTCTAACTCAGTGTCTTTTCCATACCTTATACTTGTCTACACAAAAGGCAAACCCAATTAATGAAAACATGCAGGTGTGGTAAACGAGCTCTGTTCTTCTGGATGAGTTTCCTTCCTTTATTGGGTCAGTTTTGGAGCTCGTTATAAATCAACAGAGTCTCTGCCTAGAATTGCAGACACTCCTGTATAAATACTGATAAAATATAAATAG
>JAWWEE010000018.1:4983262-5123262 GCA_035221455.1 Xenops minutus | reverse complement strand
AGCCTCATGTCCATCTGCTTTGTTCATCTTCCTTCAAATCCAAGATATAATTAACACAGAACAACATGCAAAGCTCTCTCTCTGATAACGAGTCTATTAACTGCACAAAGATCAAAATACACTTTCACTTCTCCTTGCAATGAAATTTAAAAGTTTGATGTTCTGTAACTTAACACACATTGCCACTTTTTGAAAAACATTTCACAGGGGTGAGACTAGAGGCAAAACAATTTTCTTCCTTGCAGAGCATTTTGTCTTGTAGCAAACAAAAGTAAAACAAAACCGTGGTAGGTCCCACAGTGGTGCAAAACATGTTTTTGTGTGTTCTATCAAGAACAGGTCTCTCCAGAGGTCCTACTGTCTTCAATGGACACCTGGGAAAAAGGCACTTGGGCACTATCAGAAACCACTCACTCAGCTAAGTCCAGCCCAAGGACAACATATCCATAAGTCAAGGAGGGTGTTTATAAAGAAATGGACAGTCTCCACTGGAGACTGTTTGCTTTCAAATGCAAATATGTTTCCTCTATTTTCTCAGAAAGATTTTAAAAGGTTTCTTACTCAGGACTTAGGCCTCAAATTCTCACTATTTTTTTTCTTTCTTCTAAATAACTGATGTCTGGGACTATCCCACAAACCTGACCAACTTTGCAAAGAAGAATCTATAAAAACCCCTTAATGTGCTGAAAGCCCTAACCCCAAACAGATGGGATGCCATTACTAAAAGGCAGGTCCTTAAAATCTATCATCATTATAAAAAGCTTGGACATTGTTAAACCTGGGATGCTGTGTGCCCAGCTGGATTAATTAATACCCACTACTCATTGACCTTTCACTGAGAGTGTGGACAATCAGTCCCCCAAAGACAGATGATTCTCTTCCTCGCCTTACATTGATGATACACACAAAGCCTTTTGATGCAAAGGCAGGAAAAAAAAATCCTAAGAAGTGTACAAACCCAGCTCATGTCATGTTTTCTTCTGTGTTAAAGGAAATTTCACAGTGTGTTCCAATGACTGTGTGTCAGTAAAATCCCAGTGCAAAATTCAGAACACTAGCTCTTCAGGCACATCTAGTCACTCATAATACACCAGACTCCACAGACACACATACATGCAGCTCTGCTGCTTCATCACAATTCACTGAGGTTGCTGAGTTGCCCTTAGTGCAAATTATGACCAGTGTTTTACAAAACAAACAATTGTTCATATACACTTTGTATTGCTGTTAAGTTCAGGAACTGTTGTGTTCCACGAGGAATAACTCGTGTTGACCTTTTTACCACATGGAGTCCTTACAGTGCTGTTCTCCTGTGGTCATTACCAAGCAGCACACACTGAAGGGGGAAAAAGGAACCTGTCCAAGTCAAACTGCGGGAGACATCTAAGCTGGAACTAGACCAGGACACCAGGGCTAACTTCCCTGATCTATAATAAGTACACACAACTGTAATGACCACAAATGGTCCAAGTGCCAGTGTCGTGTCTTACCCGACTGAATGCTGACAGCTCCAGCAGAGCTGCCCATTCCCACCGTGCTTGTGCACTCAGCATTGACTCTGCAGGCAGAGCACTGCCCACCAGAGAAAGGAAAGCAAAAGCTGTGTTTACTTTTGTTGCCTTTCCTAAACAATGATTGAACTCCTAGGATCTTGAACCTGAAATAACAGGTTAAATGGATATTCTGTGAAAGATATTGAATGGGCACATGTTTAATTTCCTGTATCATAGTAGCTACAGTGAACTCAGGGAGGAAAAAAAGAAAAAACAAAAGGTATATAAATGCTACTTACCTTATTTATACTCATTTATGGCTCAGGGATTTTCTGATCCAGACTTGGCATACTTTTATTTAATAGGTTTGAACGGAGTCTCCTTCCATGAACTTGTTTGGTTCACTTTTGAATCTATGTCAACTTTCAGCACCCTTAACAGCCTCTGAAATGGAGTTCCATAACTTACTTAACATCTGAGTATGAACAAAAACAAAAAAAAAAAAAAAAAAAAAAAAAATAAAAATTGTTCCCTTTGTTTTGAACTCTGCCATGAGTTTCACTTGATGCTCAGCTCTTACATGTGAAGAGGATGCAGTCATTTCCCACTTACCCTTTGCATGTCATTCCTACTCCTGTAGATCTCTATCAAATTCTCCGTCAGTTGATTCTACTCCAGGCTGAAGATTGTCAAACTTCTTTTATCACACAGAAACTGCTCCAGAAGTCTCATCACCTTTATCACTCTTCACATATCCCCTCTGAAACGGGAGCAGGAAAATTACTCATGGCACTGAAGAAGCACATTGTACCAGAGCTCTACACAGACACACAGTCATGTTTTCCAATTTGTCTTCTATTTCTCTCCTAATAATTCCTAACTCGGCTTGGGTGTGTTTTTCTCTGACCAATTCACCTGAAGTCAATGGAATTGGGAACTACTCAACTTCTGTTATTTAACAAAAGTACACTGTGCCCAGCTGTCCCCATAACAAGTACCAACACTCACTGATTGTGATATCTGAGATACTTCTGGTGTCATGACAAGACAACACCTGATATTTGTGATTTTCAGCTGTCCAGCTTGGCTTTCAAGACATTATTGCCCTTTTCACATAGAGCATGACAACAAACTCTTTTATTTGTCCATAGATGAGTTGTCACCTATTTTTTTCTGTAGCAAATAACAGTAGCTCAAAAGTAGTCAACTCTCCCCAAAAAGCTTGGTGAGAGTGAGGTTTGCTCTTACCTAGAAAAACTGGGGCTAAAACTACTTACCATGGACAAAGACAAAACCTTTTGGGACTTTAATGTAATTAAAAAAAAGCCCAAACACTCTTCAGAGAAATACACAAAATCTCAAGCACTAGCTGATTTAACTTAAGAACTCAAAAGATTAGCAGACTGGAAACCATCACAGAGCACTTTAAATCTCCATTTCACTTTTCTGGGTTCTAGTTTCTTCCACCAGCAGGCAAATACACCAGAAGCAATCTGAATGTCAAAAAAGCCCTGACACTCACTATCAGAATGCAGTTCTACCAGCTGAACTGCAGCATTGTCTCTGGTTGTCCAAGCCTCTATTACAGGTAGGATCTCAAATATTCTTCAGACCACCTGGGAGAAAAATAAGGTTATACATGTGCTACAGAGAATGCAATCTGAATAAAACAGAACTTGTTCTATGCCCATCAATGGCAAAAATCACCTGTAAAATCTTCATAACAGGAAGGGATTTCCAAGAAGGAAAGAACAAAGATGACATTTGGTTTCTCACAAACCAGACTGGATTTTAAGTACGGGAGAAAAAATATCTGCAAGCTACATAAATAGATTCAGAATTCACTAAGTCTAAGACAAAACATATCTAATTGAAAAAAACAAAACAAAACAAAACCACAAACATTTAATAAAAATTGTATTCAATTATTATAATCTTCCTTTTATTTTCAGGTTCATTTGTAGCCCATAAGCACTTGCTTATCAACCTTACCATGTGAAGACCAGCTAAGACTGGGCAGAGAAAGATGTCCCTGAAGGTAATGCTCACATGCTGCAACTGAACCTTATTTGGGAGCCATTCACAAGAACAAAGGTAGAGGATAGATGTTCCATAGATATATTTATAGAATATTAAGATACAGACACAAAATACACACCAAAAAGGCTGATCATCTTCAGGACAGATGGCTGGGCCCCTCCATTTTTGCCAGGATGTGACTTCCTCTCTTCAATTACGACTAGATTTGTCAGGTTCTGATTATGTATTGACATGAAATTGTTACATCCAATCACATAATCAAAACTATGCTACTAATAAGCAAAAATTGCATTAAAATAACTTTAAAATATTCTCACTAGAAAACTTCATGCATTTCCATATGTATCTTCTGAAATTTAAAAGCAAGTCAGAGGAGCAGGGTGGGAATCTGTATTTCTATATATGCATAATACATGCAATACACACTCAGCCTGGTTTTGAAAAAGAGTCAAATTATGACAGAAATAAAAATACATTGTAAGAGAAATAAAAACACATTGGAAGTAAAAAAATAATAAAAAAATTATTCCAAAGACAAAATGCAAACATACCATGTATTTTCAGTAATAAACTGGAAACCACGTGACAAATGAAAAATAGTATCATTCCTTGGTCTGCCACTAATTCCACTCTGATATTACCTTTATCTATTGATTATATACAGGTCTAGATAGCAAGTGTTATTTTCTTTCCTTCATGCTATATAAGAGAAGCAACTATAGAAATCGTCAAAATGGACTTCATCCTTCTATCACAGTTAAATTTTGTATGTTAGCAGAAACACATTTAGACAATAATAAGGCAGTTTTGAAAAATCTGCAAAGAAACATAAAATTGGAACACATTAAAATTCTTCAGCATAGGGGATACCACAGGAGAACTCTGAGGTGGGAGTTTTTCTCAAGCCAAGACAAAAAGATGACTAGAAGGCAGGAGTATATAGTTAACATTTATTCTTTCCCTGTGAATTTTGTCCTGTATTGTATCAGGAAAGCAAATGATGGGATTTTTTAATTCTGTGTTATACTGCCCTTCTGATTGCATTCCTCCTCTTCGATTGCACCATCTGGTTGGCAATTTGCCTGTGTGTCCTTCCTGCTTTCTCAGAAACTAACTGTGGATGTGCTTAGGAAAGAAATGGGAAACGTTGCCACTCAAAGAGTTGCCTGCCTGCCCCATTTTCATTCTGCTTCCATTCTTGCCCCTTTTCCTCTCTTCCATCTCCATGTTTCTGCCTCTTGAGCATCCCTGTGCCCGTGGACTGGGTGACTTCCAGTAGTGGAGAGAGAAAATGTTTAAATTTCAAATAGCTTTTTAAAGAATGTGTCTCTTCAACAAACAAAGGTTTATGTGGCTTTATTTAAGGTACACAGCACCACTGTTTTTTAATACTTGCCACATACATCTGTCCCTTTCTCTCCCTTTTTTGACTACATGTATTTTGTAAATAGGAACTTATTTTCCAAACATTTTTTATTTTTATTTTATCTATAAGGTTTTGCCTTAGAACAGTAGCCATTCAAAACAAGGACAGCATAATGAAAAATACCAGGAAAAAAAAAATCTCCTTTTGTTTCCTTTAACATTCATTTATATCATAAAACAGTAACAGCAAAATAATGGCATTGCTTCCACTCCAGCATTCCTTCTGGCCATGAGACATCACAGAGGATGGAGCACCATTTCACAGTTCCTACCAGTGCTCTTCTGTACCCAGAGGGCTTTGTACAGCTAAGGACCTCAGAACAGGACTACATGAACATCAAGTGAATGCAGCTCCCAGCTCATCACCCTCTCTCCAACAGACCATGGAAGAACCCAGGTAATGCTTTCCCTTGTCTTAGACTTGCATTATTACAGGCAATAGCATTATCCAAATATATCAAAGACAAATGAGAAATATCCAAGACTTCCAGCCTTTTAGAGAGTAAACAATTGGGACCATGAAAGGTATGGTCTGTACATATTTGTTACCATCTGTGTGCACCATATATGGGCAAAATAAACCTTTTTCTTCAGCAGAGGTCAAGAGCTCCAGAAGACTTTAGTCTCAGAAACCACAGTTATCAGCAAACACTGCTGACGAGCGTATTTGTGAAGATCCAGATGCACAGATTTTGCTGAAATTATCTCTGTTTTCTTACCCAGGAACTAACTGCACATCTGGAAAGGCTTGTCCAGACTAGCAAGAAGCTGTTTAAAGGCTTCAGATTAAACCCATAAGCCATAAGAAGTCTTAGATAGGAGACAAGCACTAACACAACATTGAGAACCTTCAGAACATCAGCTCAGTTAGCAGCTAATCCCACAGTTTATGGGCTGTGACTGCCAACATCAGAGCCATCAATAGTCCTTTCATAGAGAGCTCCTTGTGTACCTCAAGCTTTACATGTGGGCCTGCCTAAAAGCACTCACCCTTCACAAGGCTGATAAACTCACAGCTCCAGGCCTTAATCCCCACTGGATTCACAAGTATTCCCTTGCCTACCACATTGCATCCAGTGGATGCTCTTCACCTGTCTAATGACATTCTTTAAAAAATATGCAGGTGGATGATAGGATGGCAGCATAACATTGTGTTACTCCAAAAGACACCTGAGATACCCCTACCTTGGTGAGTAACTAGTACCAACTGCCCATTTTGCATACATTGACCTGCCCACTATCCTTCTCCCTGTGCCTCCCTTTCTTTCCACCTTCAAATATTGCAATAAAAACTGCAACCCACAAGCCATAAATAGAACTTATTCATTCCATTTACATCGCTGGAAGAACAGGATGCTCTCTAAGCAGTGCAATTTATGAGGCTGACTTCAGTATGAGCAGGGAAATCCCTGAAACTTTTACACTTCAACAAAGGAAGTTTTTCCTCTTTCCTCACAAACATTGTCTTTGACCTCATCTTTACATATTATACTTTTAGATCTCTGCACATCTGGAGTCTCCTGCTCTCCTGCAGAACCAGTTCTGCCATTGCTCTCTAACTGCTGCCTGGTTCAGCAGCTGCCTCTTCTCTTTTCCGAGCTATTTATGACAATTTGGTGCCACAACATTTTCTGAGTATCTCTGCAAAAAGCATTTTGATACCCTGCCATAAGTAATGATGAAAATTGGCAGTTTTTAATGGGAGATGACCCTGGTTTTCCATTATTTTGCTTTTGGTTATGCCAAAGCAATGTGACTGGTTATAACCAACACCTTGAACCCTGTTTTGTGACAGTTCTGCCTGTGAAAGCTCTTGCAATACTGAAGGAGTGCCAGTATTTTCAACAGGATGCAACACCTGTATTTATGTATGTAGAGATTATAAACAGAGAGCCCTTAAAAACATTCTGAGTACAAAACAGGTTTTCAGCATCAAAAACACAAGTATACAATAGTTAAGACACCCATATTGTCTTAAATAGACCCATAATTCTACATTCCAGCTACTGAGACATACTGCAGTATCCAATATGCCAGAGCACTGTAACTGTTAGTAAATGCTGACTTTTTAATGGGAAACCCTGCACATGTTAAAAATATGATACTCTCCCTAATCGTATGTAACTAAAGATATCTTATGCAGATCATGAAGATTTAGAAACCTCTGTAAAACAGATGTGCCAAGCTAACCACTAAAAGCAAGCATATATTGAATTTATTTATTAATTTATACAGTGCCCATCTCAAAGTAGAGTCTGGAATCCTGTACAGAATAAACAGAAATTAAACCAAACTGGGCTCAGAGCCAAGAGAAATCAACTGTACCAATAAAATGGGGGAGGCTGAAAGAAAACTATTCCAAAAAGACATATATATATATATGTCTCTAGATACTGTGCTGTCTTAGTGGACACATCATAATACCAATACTGGAAGTAACAGAAATACAATTTACAGCACGGATAGAAATATTCAAGAAAAAAAAAGGAGCAATTATGACAGAGTTAATTTACAGCTATTGAAAGATACAGTAGAGAGGCAATTATAGTGCAGGAAATACAAACTGTGTGAATTTTGAATGAAGATTGAGTACATATATTGTCACACATCTATAAGACTCAGCTCTAAGTATTGATCATATTCCATTTTATTCTTTGATTGCAATATTTATACAATAAGAAAACGTTGCAACTGCTGTGAGAGAGCTTTTGGGTGGGTATTCCCTCAAATATATAGACTCTTATTCTATCACTGTCCTCCTTCCCATATTTTATTTATAACACATCAGGGTTTTTTAGTCCTTTTTACAATTTTGATGACTTAGATGAATAATGATGAGGTAGCTGCCTAAATACAGAGCTACTATGAAGAAATGCCTCTGAGATCTAGACAGAAAAGCCAAGGAAGCAGCACATTTTATTTGCAAAAGGCACAAAGAACAGGCCACACAATTGAAATGGCTTTTAGCTGTGTGCCCTCCCCTAATCACGGAACAGGTCGGGTTGGAAGGGACCACAGTGGGTCATCTGGTCCAACCTCTCTGCTCAAGCAGGGTCTTCCATAAGCACATTGCACAAAATTCTGTCCAGGTGGGGTTTGAATATCTCCAGTGAGGGAGACCCCACAGCCTTTCTGGGCAGCCTGTTCCAGTGCTCAGTCACCATGAAAATAAAGAGGTTATTCCTCTTATTCAGGTGGAACTTCCTGCCTTCCAGTTTCTGCCCATTGCCAAGTCTGGTCCCTCCTCTGATGGATCTGACAGATCCTGACAGACAGGGATGAGGTCTCCTCTCCCTTCTCCAGGTTAAACAGGTCCAGCTCCCTCAGCCCAGAACTGGACACAGGGCTCAGGAGAGGGGCAGAATCCCTGCCCTGACCTGCTGGCAATGCCCTTCCTCACACATCCCAGGACATGCTGCTGCCCAGGGACACCTGGCTGTCCACCAGCACCCCCAGTCCTTCTCCACAGAGCTGCATCCCAGCATCCCAGCCCGGACTGGGGCATGGAATGTCCTCCCTGCTGTGTTTGCTCCAGCATGGACACCCTCCTGCCCTGGATCCTCAGGGTGAAATAGTTTGGTGGCAATAAGGCACCGCTGGACTGGGCTCAGGGACAAGGGGAAGAGCCACACCACCAGCACCTGCTGGTTCTGACTCTTTCTCCATGATTATGTCATTTTATTCATACCTCTGGCAGTGAGCTTTACAACCCTTTTTTTCCTGACATGCTCTCCCCCAGGACAGCCCAGGATCAGCCCTGTTTGTGACACATAGACTTATTCACTGAAGACATTTTTGGTGTCTCTCCTGCTCTCCAGCTCACCCACGGAGCTTTTCAGAGCCTCTGTCAAAACAATCCTCACCTTATAAAACCAATGAGAACTTCAGCAACAGGTTCAGATTCCTCTACCATGGAAAAAGGTTTCCAAGTCCAAATCAGAGGAAAGCAAAAGACTTTTTCTTCATCACTTAGTGGTTTTGAACTGTTTATAAATAGGTGAAGCTTTACCGAATGCAAGTTGTATAGTAATATTACTAAAAATATCAATGATACTGAGCTCCAGCAAAAATTTTAACACATGTGAGACATGATAAAAAAGTATATGCTATAAATAGTTTTAAGGATGGATAGTAATCAATAATGTGTAGGCCTAACTCAATAATTCATTTTGTATTGCATATATGACAAACATTATTCTAGGAAGACTAAAATGGTTTAAAACACATAATTTTAAAGATATTTGCAATGCCCTTGCACTTCATTAGCTAATTACTAGCTAAATTCTCTAACAATAAGACAAGCTAAATTAATCTCTTACAAGTCTAATATAAAGGAATGTGCATCCCAACATTCTTCTTAATAATTATTATAAAAATATACCTCAAACTAGTAGATTAAGTCGAAATCCTTGACCATATTACACAAAGCCCTTAGAGTTAGCTTCATCTCTCATTTTAAATATTTATATCTATATCTAAATATTGATCTAAAACACTAAGTTTAGTTACCTGTTACATTTTAATGGGAGGAAGCTTCCCCTCATGCCTCTCCAGGTAGGTACCTCCACATCCATGAGCCTACAGAAGTATCCACACACACAGGTACAAACCATTTTTCCAGGGAAAGTCTAGCAGAACATCTCTAACACCTATGATTAAAAAAACATTTCCCTTTTCATTTTCCTAGGAATCTCTTATTGATTTAGATCATAGCTGAATGCCCCAATCAGCTTTATCAGAGGTAAAGCTCTTTCTACTTCTAATTATAATACTGTTTTCATTTGCCCTTTAAGGAACTACAATAGATCAGGATACAATTTTCTCTCCTGGGTGTTTGCCTCCAGATTATTACTATTACTATACTATAACCATTACTACTATTCTCTCAAAGTCTCAGCCAAAACCAGCCCATTTCAAAAGTGCAGCAAAGCAAATACAGGATACTTTGCCAGGGTTACCAAAGTCTGGCAACTCATTGCTTTTAAAGCTTTTGTACTCCCAGACTTGAGGGCACAGGTGTAAAAAACACAGAGGCAAGGAGGGAAGCTGAATTGTAAAAGAGGGAGAGGAATAAAGGAAGGAACCTAAGGGAAAATCCTCCTCAATAAATTGGTTTAGGCAAGTCCAAAACTGGAGAGAAAAAAAAAAAAAGCTACAAAAAATGGTGAGTGCACAACTCTGGAGCTGTGCCAAAGCTTAACTACTCTCTTAGTGAATTTGGTATTCCTTGAATCCAGGCAGATCCTCCCCAATCCAACTTTGAGCATCACCTTTGTCCTGCTACCTCAGGATGTGCTCAGGCACTTCCTCTTGTGTCTTCAAACCTTTGGAAATAGTGCCAAGGTCAGACAAGTTCCTGTGGAGAAAAAAGGGACATGAAAACTGGATTACAACAGAAACTCGAAGAAGAAATTAGGTGAGAGAAAACACCGTAAGAGCTCTCCAATAGACAGCGAGGATGAGAACAAAGTGAATGAGCACAAGAATTGGGACTCAGTTGGGTGAGATGTTCCTCAAGCAGGAGCAGCCTTGGTGGGTGTCCTTAGCAGTGCACAGCAGCAGGTCCAGGACCTGGGGAAGCAAACCAGTTGCTGCTTGTGAGGACAAAGTGACGCAGCAAGGGATGGTTCAGCAGGGTCCTTGTTCCCTGAGCCTGTGGAGGGACAGAGAGCCCACACAGAGCCCTGGATTGCAGCTTTGGCCACCTAGCCCTCTTCCTCCTCCTGCTCCCTACCTCCCTGGAAAAGGCACTTACCTGACTGCAGCAGCTGCTCCTCTCATCTACCTTCTCTTGCCACGTCCTCACCCTCTTGGCTGCCTCCAGGACTGTGTGCCTCGTGTCCCCAAGGAGAAACCTGGGGTAGCACTGGAAGTACAGACAAGGGACATGAATTAAGGCTGCTAACTTAATTCTCAACTTAATTAGGTATTTACTAACTTTGCCACTGCAAGGCTTTCTTTTCATGCGGTTCTCTGTGTGCAATAATAAACCTTGTACCTATTTAACAGATTTTTATGCAAGAGAACAACTGATAAATTAGAAGCACAGAGTCATGAAAAGTTCATGGCATGCAAATTGTGATGACTGCTGTGGTATCTGCCATAGTTGTCAAGTCGGAATTGCTCTTTAGTAGCATTAATTTCCCAGCGTGCAAACAGTTTTTCAGGTGCTTCTGAAGTTGGCCATTGTACAGGTACTTTAAAACTTTTTTTTTTCTTACAGAGCCTTTTCAAAATCTCATTACTGAAAATGGGAACAGTTCAGCTGATATGGATTGGAATCCATGGATTTTGCAAGAATGTCCATATTTCTGAATGCACAAAGCTACAGCTCAGCTAGGTACCTAGGTATGTGCATACTAATTGCATACTAATAGTGCTTTTGATATCTGTTGAATTGACAATGTTTTTGAAATGAATTATACACATACCCATAATGCCAAGTAAGAGTTCACACTAAACTCAGAGGAAAAAAAGGGACAGGAAAGGCCAGAAAAAGATACTTTATTATCTTACAGGCATTAAAACAGAAGAAAGGAAAAAGAAGAGTAAGCAGTTAGGGAAACAGTTCAAGAACTCATACTCAAGATGTACATAAAGCCTACAGAAAGCTTTTCATTCTCTTTTCCCCCAAAGGCTCAGCAAGAATTTTTGTGTTTCTAGAACTGACAGCTTTGTGGCATATGGGGGTCTTGCCTTTTAAGCAATAGCTGGAGAACAGTTCAGGATCAGAACACACTCCTGAATGGAGCAGTGGAAGAGAGGATCTGAGATCTGCCTTGTGCTTCCTTGGTACAGAAGAACAGTGCAGCATTCCACTCCTGCTCTTTGCTGGAGCATCTCCTGGGGAAGGAGCTCTAGTTGACATAGCCCCATATGCATAAACACAGCCGAGTTCATTTCAACCAGTGAGGCAGCAAGTGCTTCAATATAATCCATCACATAAATGGTGGGACCAAGCCTGCAAACCCTCATTCATGTGAATAATCCCACCAATACAGAGGCTAGATTAAAGGATACACATAAAACCCCAGCAGAGCTAAGGTTTCAAGCTCATCATTTTAGAAAGAGATAATGTTCATATAAAAATCCAAACTTCTGGGATATTCATTAGAAAGTGCAAAGCTCCCAGGGTCTGACCAGTAACATGCTGGCACACAACAATCTCCGTGAGGCAATCTAAACTCTTTTTTCAGAATTATATCATCATCCCTATGTACTTTAAAATTTTCAAGAGCTTTCTAGTTTTTGATTTACTACTTTTCTGGGGTTTATCAACTGCTTTTAGTTTCTTGGCATGCTCCCAAACTCATCTGGGTAGTAGCATGAACCCAGTGATCTTGGCATCTAGAATTCTATCTTAAAAGAATCCAAATACCTTTCTTACTGTCACAACCAGCTCAAGCTTTCAATACACAGAATTGCTCTCTCCTGCAGTGCACACACACAGAAATAACCCCTCTCCCAAGGCAGCACACTCCCCAATGACCCGACTGCTTTGTGTTTGCTGTGTCACACTTAACCTCACTGTTTTAAACCCAATGTTTCCTATATACAATGGTAATTGGAAACAGCCTTCCACAGGCTCTCAGGAACACAATTATATTATATAATGATATCCGAGAATTAGCAAGACACCGTATCACCTTGTTTATCCCTAAGTAACAGCGTATGATGAATGAGAAAACCTGATCCTAGCTAATGCCTTTGTGACCACCAAAATTCACTAAAGGGATGATCCTAATTGCTTCCCAGTGCTTCTGAAATACCACATTCACAAAACTTTCCTCTTATAATCTATATGGATAGTTCTATTTAAAATAAGATCCACCTATGTATGTTTCAGACCTCACTTTAATGAAATTCTACCCTTATGGTAGATATGGCCACACAGAAACCACAGAAGTGACATTACAGAGCAGGATTTTTACTCATGTAAAATGTTTTTTTTTAATGAAAAACTGACGTTTTGCTAAAGCAATCAACCTTGAACTTATCAACAGGTAAAACACTAATCTCTCCTTTGCTGAACCCTGAGGATTGCACAGCTGTTTAATCTTGCATAAGTTTTCATTGAACTATTTTTTAAGATCATTCAGAATAATCACAAACCTTATTTAACATGGGACACATCTTTACTGTTTCACCTTTCTCTGTTAGACTTTACCTGAGCCACCCCCTCCCCACCAAAAATTAAAAATAAAAGGTATGTTTTCCCATCACAAAATCATAGAATGGTTTGGGTTGAAAGAAACTTTAAAGACCACAGAGTTCCAACCCCTCTACCATGGGCAGGGACACCTTCCACTTGCCCAGGTTGCTCCAAGCCCCGTCCAACCTGGCCTTGGACACTCCCAGGGCTGGGGCAGCCGCAGCTTCTCTGGGCACCCTGTGCCAGGGCCTGCCCACCCTCCCAGGGAGGAATTCCTTCTGAAGATGCAATCTAAACCTACTCTCTTCCCAGTATGCAAATGCTATTTGTAGCTAAGATCCATGCTAAAAGGCATTATAAACATTAATTTATTAATTCCTTTAGCTGATAGAGAAACTAAATATCCTGAGGTTTCCCAATTCTGATGAGATCTCCTGTGCCCAGCATTCAGCTATCAAAGCAAACTTCCCCTAAAGTGTGGTTGGCACTAGTGGGGCACAGACACAGAAGCACCAGTTCTCATGAAGATGTGTCACGCCAGTAAATCCAGTGCTCCAGTCATGTTGTTATTCAGCTATTTCTCCTTGCAAGGGTGAAGGCTGCTACTCTCCCCTGCCTTGAGGACACGTGGATCTACAACTCTGCTGCATAATGAACCTGCCTGTCCCTGCCAACATTTGGAAAATGTTTGGGCACAGGTGTCGGTTCCTTGTCAGCCTCCAGGGCCAATAAACAGAATCTCTGCAATGTAAAATGAGACAATACATTCACAAAGTCATCAAGTTTTCCCAGAATATGCTAAGCTCCAAAATAAATGCATTTCAAGCCTTATAACACTCCCATATTCATAAGGCTCATTACTGGTTTTAATTTTGCTTGCTGCTTATTTACTGTTTACTCTCTTGCTTTACTGCCCTGGTGAAATTGCTGTTAATTGATACCCCAAGTGGAAAGAGACAAAAAAACCCCAGGAACACAATTCCAGAAATGCTTGGTCCTAACTAATCCTGCCGTGGACTCGCTACTGCCAAGATGGCACCATATTGAAAGGTTAAAAGAACATCTTCCAAAATTTCTGTATCCTCTTTAATCTCTTGTCAATCTTTTTAAGTGGCTTTCTGGCAGTGAAAGTAACCATCCCTATTCTGTGACAAAACACTTCTGACAGAAGATGACCTTACAAGCAAAGTTATGATGTCTTTCTGATGACTGCAGCTATCTTAGCATGATTTTCACAGGAACAAAGTCCCCCTGAATAATGAGAAATGCAAGTTTTCCCTACAAAAAACATGTTATATCCCCCAAAAAGCAGGATTCCCAGCAGACCCTCACATATTAGCTTTTTAGGGAACCCTTCCCCGTGAGTTTTTAGTAATTATTGAATAGCATTCCCCACAGTCCCATTCCCCCAGAATGCTTGATTTTGTTCTGGTTAATGAATCATATTCTACCTTCAAAAATCTCTGCTGCCCCTTGAAAATCCCCCTGAATGTCCCTCAAGCTGCTTGCCCACCCCAGTGCCACCTGTACCTGCCTCCAGTGACGATGGCACCAGCTTATATCTGTCTGCTGCACGGATGCCAGCTTTGCTCTCCACCAAACCCAGTCTGTTCCATGCCTGATTTCATGAGGCTGAACCCCCATATTTTATGATGGCTTAAAAAGTGCTTGTCTAGGCAAAGTTATCTGCAAACTCTCATAGGTTTTTGTGCCTGCTGCATTGTGAGTGTATGTATTTAATGTTTGCATTCATTTTAGGTCAGACTCATTCTACTGCACAATATGCAGTAAAACAAGTACAGTCAGCTGGTAACAATAAAGAATGGTGCACAGTTGTTCATTTCCTTAGCAAGAAAACAATCAATTTAGCAAAGCAACAAAATCAATTAAATATCAGCTATTCCCCAAGCTACTGCTTGCTTTCTCCCATCTGAACTCTGGAGCCTTTCCTTCTGTGATGGCATAAATGACAGCAGGAAGATTGGAAGTGATGGTCACAGTGCTCCTTCACCTTTCAGGAGCAAGACCAGCAGAGATGATTTCTAAGGGAAAAAAGCACTCTGCTGTTTGAGGGAAATTTACATTTGAACCTTATTGATAATAAGAAGAAATGATTAATTTCTCCTGTAAACAGCACACAATAGCTTGAGGTTTGGTGCTGTATTTATTCAAAGACAGTGGGAAAAACCTATCAGTGTGTGCTCCACCAGGCAGCCATCTGATACCATTAGAGGAGCTCACAGTACTTCATGCTGCATGTGAAATAATAATTGACTGCTGAGTTAGGACAGCATTTCTAGCTTTATGATTAAAGACGTGAAGTTCTAGGTTGCAAAACTGTGCTTTCTTTTGCCTACCAGAGAACATCCAGCCCATAATATACTTATTAAAGAGACATGTCTAAGTACTCACACACACAATCCATGTGTGTGAAGATATCTGCAGGCCTAGTACATCTCTACCACAACAAATATCTTGGTATAATTTGTTAGGTTGGGTTTTCAAAGAGAGATGTATCTACTAACAGGTACTACCTACTGTGATTTCAGATGCCACGGGACTCAGACACCCTGAAACTCATCAGCTATTTTTCAGTCTGCCCTATAATCATACCATAATCACCAAACCTTCTTTTTTATTGCTGGTAACTGTTATTAATGTAATTTAACATTCATATATCAATGTAGCATCAATATAACATTAATATATAAAAATATAAGTAATTTATATAAACTTCAAATAAATGGAAATCAATAGAATTTACCTTTTCCAAAAATCTTCCTGTTGATAGAAGTCATGATTAGGTTAGTACATTTTTTTCAAAAGCACACCAGCAGTATGACTACTAAAACTTATTTTTGCAGTTCTTTCACAATAATTTTCTATCAAAAATCACATCTTTTAGTAACAATCACTACCAACTAACTATATTTTATTCATGTTTTATTTCTAATACCGCATTCATTTTTTCAACTGGCTTTAATTCTGGAGCTTTAAGTGAAAAATCCTTCAGATTTGCTGACAAAACCAGCAACCTTTCCCAAGATTAACCCGTTCCTTTGGAACCTTTCAAATTAGTGAAATACATTCCTTAAGAAATAAAAGGCAAAGGCCCTTTCCATGACTAAGGCTTGCTACGCAAAAAGATTGTTCCCAGGGCTAATCCCACCTCCATTAAAGCTCCCTGAAGTTATCCATCAGCTGCAGTGTGACTGTGAGATCCCAGCATTAAGAGTAGCTGCCTGAAACATTCTTTGAGAGAAAGGTTGGAGTGTGAAACTGAAAAATCCACAGCAGTGCTTTTGATGAAATCCCTGTAACACTCTGAGATGGACCAAAGTCACACTCTGCACTGCTGAGACCAGTCTGAGAGTGTGAGGCAGCAAATGCGATGCTTTTTAACAACACATTTCCAGTTATTACTATAAAATTGTAATTAGATAGTAAATTACAATGTTAATATTCACTTTGAACAAATAAGTGTTTGTAGTTGTAGAACTGGGCATTATTATGGTAGCACAGGGACCTATTCACCAAGTAAGACATAGACTTTCTTCATAAAAGTTATTCTATTCTGTGGTTTCTCCTTATGAACTTGCATGAAATGCTATCTTTTTATGTGCACTATTTGCTGTAGTCATCTTTGCCAACGTCAAAATCTATATTTCCCTTTGGGGAAGTGCCAAAACAAGCACTTCTCTCATCTGGTTCCACTATCCAAAGAATATAAAGAAAGGAAGGAATCATCTCTCCCTGGAAAGAGAAAAGATTATGTAAATTAACTGACAAACCTCAACTCCAACCACTTGTACAGGAACCCAAACATTTCTCTTCATTGCAGAAAAAAAAAGTAATTTACTCTTATAATATTTACACAATATACTAAAAGATACTTAAACAGACTAAAAACATATACAACATATGAAATTACACACAATACATAAACATTTACATTATAAATAATAACAATAACATACCATATTATTTCTGCAATAGATGTGAATATCTATGATATGTATTAAATCTGGAATATCACTAATAGTTAAAAATAGCAAATCCTTGCTTTAATTATTTTTACTTCTCCCCTTACCTTTGCCCCCTCTAGGAATAGTTCATTCTGCAGTTAAGGAAGTTAATTTGGAACATGTACAAAGGTTTTTTGCCAGTTTGCATACAAGGGAAGATTGAAATACACCTTATTTATTACATAAAATAATTTGTAATGTATTTTGCATAACTAGTGCTTATAAAAGTTGAAATTTGGGTATCTTGTAGGAGAAGTGTGAGAAATCCAAGTCTGTATCCCTTTGGAATGTGAGGAATCACCACTCTCCAAAATCAAACAGGCGTTGACCATAGAACACAAATTTGACAGGGCTGAAACTGGCCAAGGCAAATCTCCATTTGGCAAAAAGGGGACAAAACAGCTCCAGAAGGGTGTGATTTTAAAATTTCAGTGATTTATTGACTCAGCTCATAGGTTTAGAGCATTAGAATAAGTCCCAGGAGAGATGGATGAGTGAGCAGAGAGGAGGTAAAGCTGCCAAAAGGTGCATGATAAGTACATTTATCACATGGGTTTGCAATTTATCTTATACATCTCAAATTTTTCATATAACCCCCATTTGTAATCACCATGTGAAAAATTAGGGGAGCATGTGATAAATTAAGTTGTGAATTGTGATTTCTAATAAGTTAATCATTTATCCATGCAATTTAAATTTAAGCTCTAATCACAACTATTCTTTTAGGAGACAAAAGAGCAAACAGAGGAAAACACACAAGGATGACCAAAATGAGAAAAAATAAAGACAGAAAATATGTTTCCTGATGTAAATGAATTTTCATAACACAGGTTCTTGATTCATTGCATCTGAAGTAAATAATTTCAACTTATCAACTGAAAAGATTCCAGACTTGCAAAAATTCTGTGACTAAAAATGAAGTGTCTCTTAAAGCAAACTGCCTTTAGGTAGTCCTACCACATTATTGGCCCATTTCCTCTCAACACATTCCAAAGTGTCTTTGCCATTTCTTTTTAATATGCCATCCAAAGAAAAGGTTGTTTTTTGTTGTTTTTTTTTTTTCTTTTTGAACCATATCTATCCTGGAAACCTTAATTTTTATACATATATATGGATATATCAATTCATCCTGTTCTTAAAGTTACTCAGTGGTGCTACTTGCACTTTAGCAACCCAGTACATAACTAAAGCTAGTGCATCATCAACTAAAAAAAAAATGATTATAAGCTAAGTATTTAACTAGTTTGGACACAAATCCATTATTTGCACTAATGGATCTCATTTTTATTTTATTGGGGTTTTTTATTATCAGATTAAAAGTGCGTGTTTTATTGTTTTTCCTAATGCAATTCTATGTGATATGCTCAGAATGAATAGAATAGTTATTTGTTTATTTCTTCTCTTGTTTTTAATCCTGCTCCTATTCCTTCTCCTTTTCAGATTAGTATCATACCATTGACTGTGTACCCAAGTGCACATACATGAAACATGCATAAGTATATGTATAAAACCTTTTCCTATATATATATATACAGACACAGACACACGTGCTTTTAGCAATCTATTGTAACTTCCATTCTTTCTGCTCATGGAAAGTAATAGCTCTAAATAGTAAATTGTTACTAAACTAATATATAAGTTTTAGCAATATTTACAAATTTTCATCTATCCTTCCCCACCCTAAATTATTGAGCCAATTCACTCAATGAAATTAGATAAACTCATATTCCAAGCTGCAATAAGGATTTGAACTCCATGCGATACTTAAAAGACTGTAAAATATTAAAACCACTTGTTTAAATATTGGGGTCATGTAAATTCCAGGAGACCCAAGTGTAGCATTTCCAACATAAATAGTCGTGACTGTCATTCTTGTAGGTGAAAGGAACATGTAGGATGACAGAGAGAAAGATCTTTACAGAGCCGGGCTCTGCTCCCAATTCCAGTGTAAATTCTATGCGAGCGTTGCCACGAAATTCTGTGGAAAGATTCAAACAGAAGATCTATAAAGTGCAATGGATATTAACTTAATTTTTTTGCTTAGTCAATTAGCTGTTTATGGAATCTGAAAGCTTCCTATAATCCTTCTATGCCATATCTCCAACAAGAGTGCTTTTTGTCCCTGAGCCTGATACCCAGGTACAGTTGGGAGCTGTGTAGACAGCCATCCAGTAGATAGAGAAAACAGAGATATAGAAAAAACAATCTCAAATTACTGTCTCCGAGGGCAGAATCTCAGCTGGAGGAAGGGGCTATAACTGCACACAAAACATGGAGCAAGGCCAGTCCATGCCAAACAAACATTTCATCCACGTTGCTTAGAGTTACTTTCCCAGGACTACAGTTTATATTCCTCTCCTCATCGTAACTAATTGAGAACAATACGTCGCATTCCACAAAGGCTAAAAAAACCCTCTTAGTGAAAGTAGAAGTTATTATTCATAGCTAATAGAATACTCAGTATCACTGAAGATTAATTACTGCTATCTTGAGGGCTTCTGACAGACCAACAAAATGACACGCACCAAGCACATACAAGGGAAACAAAGAATCAAAGATAGAATCAACATATTTACAGGTTTTGTGACTCTTCCCATGAAATGGACAAATAATCTCAATTACACCATTGTCTTCTATACAACAGCCTCATAACAATACTTTTCAGGGTTTAACTCTTGTGAATTGCTGATAGACCTTTACTAACAGCACGCAAGGAACAAACCAGCAGCAAACCCCAAATTGTTCATTGTCCTTACAGACTGCCCACTTTGATAACCTGGTGAATGTGCTGCTACTCCAGCAAGCAGAGGGTTTGGCTGCTCCATATGATTTCATCCTCTGTGATACTGTACACAGCTGTATCACGATATATCATGCTTAGCCTTCCAGTATCTGAAACACCAAGAGATGAGCTGTGAGCTCTTTAAGCAGCCCTGACCCTGCTAGTTTTGCCACCACAAGACACCACCTCTTCACAGTGTGGCCCTTTTCCTTACAGAGCAGCCAGGCTCAAAACAGCCCAACATTTGGCTTGCCACAAGGTATTATCTGTAATTCCTTTCTCAACTCGATAGTAGGCAACTCGACCTCCAAAGCTGAACAGTTCTACTTACAAGCTCAGCTTGCTGCTCATGAAGCTTGATTTATTTTTACCACAGCCCAACCTACCAAAACATGGATTGTTTATTTGACAGAAAGAATAAGGCAGTTGCTGTCTGTTCCTGAGCTTCTTAGAAGTTGTGAGCAATGCCATCTGGAGCAGACTATTAGCTGGAAGGTTGCCAAAAGGTACTCCATTAGTTTTCTAGGGAAAGAGGTCTTGAGTCATGCACAAGATGCTTTCTGGGGTCTGTATGGCAACCAGTGAAATAAGATCTTATGACGCCACAAAGGATGACAAGAAATGACAGTAGAATTTAAAAAAAAATCCCAAACATGCACTATTTACCTTTTTGTCCATTAAAGACAAAGGGACTGTGATGAGAGACAATATTTTGGCTGCTACAGTGTGCATCTTGAAAATCTCACCCAAAAGACTTTATTGTACGCTGTTGACAAAACTCAGAATAGAAACAATATTTTGAAGCTCAATTACATCTCTCCTGCTACGAACTGGCAATGGAAACAGGTTTCTTAATATGCTGTGGCAGTAGGAAATCATGATCAGATTTCAACCCATAAAAGTGGTTTAAGGAAAAAGGTTTTGAAAGAGGAGAAATCATAAGTCAGCATCATGCTGATACGGTGATAGAAGCTACAGAAAATGCATAGGTTAAGACGTAAATGATTCAAGTTGCTCTTGCTAAATGAAAAGAGCAATGACCCTTCCCCCTTAATTCTGGATATATAACACAACCCCCATGTTGACTGCCCCTACCCAAACCCCCAGGTTGGCTTTAGGCTCAATTTCTCTCTCATTGGAATCTCACTTGAGACTCTTTGGCAAGTCTGGGCCTTTTGTCTAATAGAATTAGAGTACTCACAGAGAATCAGTGCAGACCTACCTACAGTTCTCTGCCACAAAAAGCTCCTCTTCTGAGCAGTGACCCTCCTTGAGCAGCACTGGTTTCCACAGCAGAAGACAAAATGCCACTAACTCCTGTGTTGGAAGTGAAGGGTTGCACAAATATATTAGAGCATTTCTATGAGCTCTTTGAGCTGTCATGAATAGGGGTCATGTCAGACAAATCTGAGAGCTCAGGAAGGAGATGTGACCCTCAAGCCATAACTTTTTTTTTTCTTCTTTATTATAACCTGAGAAAATAAATAAAAAAAAAGGTTCAATGAGAGTTTGTAACTGTCTACAGAGGAAATAAAAGGAAAATTTCCTCAGTCTCTGTAAGAATTAATGACAGAAGAAATCTGTTGTGCTTCCTCTTATAAGAAAAGCATACATATTATAAATCAGAAGCTAATTCTGTGGATTCATGTAGGAAAAGAGGATGTGGCTCAATCCTGGTGCTGTACAGGTGTTTGAATACTTTTGCTATGGACTGATCCTGAATTTTGGACTGCTGGATGATTCAAGGCTGGCAGAAGTTTCATCAGTTCCCTTTACTTGAATAAACAAATTAACTTGGTGTGTGGGTCTTCTAGCTTTAAGAAGCAGCAACGCCAATCAGTTTTTACCTTAACTATTAGTATATAATTCAGTCTAAAATCCTACATATGAATGATCGCACCATTTTTATTTAAGGCAAAACCCACCATCAACAAAAGAAAAGCTGAGTTCAGAGTAAGATAACACTAAGGTGGAAGATGCAAGTGCTCAGAACTCAGAATATAGCAGGATTTGGCTTGCACACACCATCTTACTGATATATTTAGATAGAGCCCTTCACTTTGTGACCTTGTGCTGTTCTTCCATGCAGCAGAGTGTCTGGGGGGGTGGGTTTATACCAACTTTGCAGTGTACAATGTACACACATTGCATCTCCATGTTCTACATATTTAATAGCAATTCTCATCTTCCAGGACATACTCATGGCTGAGTTGTTCATTAAGCAATTTTTAAAGAGTTTTATGGCCCCATGAACAATAATTTTTTTGTGGAAGCAGACTAAACTGTATGCTGTGATAATTACACCAAACTAATTGTAGGTAAAATTAGCGAGGGGTCAGACCAATTTAGTTTCACAAGAAAATATATGCTTTGCTTACACCTTAAATGATGTTTAGAAAATTAATCACGTAAAACTGAATCTCCTTAAATCAACATATATAATTTTCTGTACCTTTGCTGTGACACAGGACATTTTAACATTGCTTTGAAAAATGAAACTTACTAAATGTTTCTTTTTTTTAATTATAATTTTTGTTTAAATTACCAATTAACTTTACCCTAGAGAATCAAACAACACGAGTCTCTTGTGCTCCACCGGCACATTAAAATGATACCCAAACACAGCAGGAAAGGGATTTTTTAACTCTCTTTTACCACCAGCAAGAGCATCACCTCAATAATGGTCTCTAATACTATGATCCTCACATATAATTTCTTCAAAATTCCTATTTCTATAATGATACAAGTTCTCCAGACAATGTGAAGTCCATTGTGGAGCTCTTTCACAGAAGCCTTTGATGTTTCAGGTGTGTCATTCTGGGGGTGTGAAGAAGTTGTAGCTGCCATTTCAGTGGCACAGCCTTCATTCCAAGCTCTGCTCCAGAGGTTCAGTTCAGCTCTGTGAGACCCACCTAACACCGGTGGACTGTGCTCCAGGCAGGCAAAATCCACACACAAGGAGCAACACACTCCTTATTTTGCTTGTTTGAGCTCCCTTCTGTCCTTGTTGATAAGAATTTGTACTAATTTGAAAGTTTCACCACACAGAAATGATGGTTTATGACTTTACAGAATGATGTATAGTGACATACTTCATACCACTGGTTGCTAAAGAGCTGAAAAACTGCTCAATAACTCGTCATTAATTATTTCAACTGGGGGGAAAAAGAAAAAAAAAAGGAACTGCAATTGTTGCCAAACAGCAACTCTTTTCTAGTAAAATATTATCCCACAAAAAAAAAAAAAAAAAGAAATCATATGAAGACATTATTTCTTCAGCAATCTGACTCTGATTCAAATGGGTTTAGATTTTGTAGCATGTGAAATATTGAGTAGCACATATAATACTAATTGTAAAACTCAGAATGCACTCGAGTGACTTGAAACAACTTTGCCAAAACAAAACAGTTGAAGCCAATTATTTTGATGCAGTGTTCCAGCAACATGTTAACTGAAATGAAGTTTTCCCACGACAAAACCATACCTTGGAATTTTTCAATACAAAAATTATTCCATCAGGTGCTTTTGGTCAGCTATAGCAGACCCCAGACTGTTCTTACATCATTTGAAATGTATTTCCTTATTACCTTACTTAAGGATGAATGCAGCAGTTGGCAATTTTTGCTGGCTTAAAGTATTCCTTGTACTTACAAACCTTCTTAGCACAACTTTCTGCAAGTATGGAAATTGTCAATATTTACAGTGACCAATCTACACTGTCCTTTGCTGGTTTATGGATGTTTTTGTGCCAGTTTAGAAAGATCCCATGGGAAGACAAGAGCTGGTTTGTAAAACACTGGGGTGGGAGTCAGGGAACTTGATATGGCCCCGAGTCAAGTGCCTGCTGGGTGTCTTTGTCTGCCCCTTATCCCAAGAACACTTTGAAACAAAGGCTCTTTCTCATGAAATAATTCTGGGAGGTTCTATTGCAAATCTGTGGCTACCAATGAGGCACACTGGACACTCACTCCAGATTTGGGAAGAGAACTGGGGGAGAGTCACAGAGGTGGAGTCAGCAGAGCCCTCAGCACACCCACTCATGTCTGCCAGGGCAGAGGAGAAATTAAGGGAATTATTTGGCAAAAAAGAAGGCCCCTCCTCACTGCCACAAATGCAAAGCTGGTTATTTCACACTCCTGCTTATTAAGATCTATACGCTCATAATATGGATAACACATGACACCAGCTTGAGATAAAAATGAATCGTGGGCAAGGAATATACAGACACAGAGCCTGCACCTCCAAACATGCCACTTAAAGTTTAAGGAGCAAAGATGATGCCACAAAGACACAAAGCATTTATAAAATCTTTAAACATTAGCTTCAGCAAAGTAGCTACAAGAAATGCCCTCAGAGATAGAAAATCTAAGAAAAATAGTACTGGCATCTAATTACAGCAGTAGAGTTTGCTGCTTTTATCTGTAATTGGACTGTATAGTCTTTCATTCTAATTTACTTTACATCCAAACTGTGATAATCAAGACAAGCAGAACAGAATGGCTTGTAACTGGCTATACCACCGACACCAGTTAATGCCTAATTATAACAACTAAATTAAAGAGGGGACTGTAAGGAGGTTGAGTATCAGTTTGAAGCATTTAATTCTGTGGAAAGAAATAGAGATTTTAAATCCTAAGTAAAAAAAAAAAAAAAAAATCAATATTATGGCTCATTATATTGGTATTGCTAAACAGATTAATGAAATTAAGTATTTTCGTTTTTAAAGAAAAGTTTTATCATGATGTAAAGATAGCTGTTAATGAAAAACCACACCAAAGAAGGAAATTCACATTCCTGACCAATTTATAAACCAATCTAATCGGGGAAAAAACAGTAGGTAGAATCGACTTTCCCAGGATATCTCTGAGAGCTGCAGAACATGTTACATGATGGGGAATTTACTGCAGCATTCTGGAAAAGTGTACACACAATACAAACCAAAAAGAAAGGCCAGGATCCCAAGAAACATTTTGACCTAAACCTAATTGTTAAATAAAATCTTTTTGAAAGTGCTAAATACAAATTAATTATCTTAGAAAGACAGGTGAACTAAAATTAATATTTTTTCCTGGCAGAATCCATACAAGTAAAGAAAAGGATCCAGGAATGCTCAGCACTGGTGAGCCATAGCTAGCAAAAATTCTAAACACACTGTTTTAGGAATTACAACATAAATTGGTCATCTACATGTTGAAGTGACTGCATAAGAATTCATCTTTTGGGATTTGAAATAGGAGCAAGGGGAATAAAAATGGTTGCTGTTAACGATCTTGCTAAATTGACCCATAATATTGCAGTGGTAGGTGGATAAAGAACTAGTTGGCATTCATGGTGCATGTGGTACGATCTGGTCCATTCAATATCTTTGATAGAAAGCAGTAGAAAATACTGAGAAAAATTAAAGTATTCACATTGTTAAACTTATAAACTCAATGAAAGTAGAATCTGCTTTCACATGACATTCATAATTATTTTCAGTCTTCATCATCTGTAGATGAACCCAAAGCTGGTGCTTCTAAAGTTCTAAAGCACTTAAACACTTACTGTGTTCATCTGACCCTCCTCTATGGCAGAATCCGGGGTGGGGATGGGGGTGCAATGATCACTTCCTTATCAGAGGTAAAATGAGGATAATGGAAGTTTCTTTCTAAACTTTTAGAAATATTTTACTAGTTCTTCAGCTCTCTGAGGCAGAAACCTCTCTCCTTCAGAAAAGCAGGGCTTCTCCAACTACCACTGCCCATCTGTGAGATGCCACTGAGCACAACCTTTGGCCTCTTTCAGCCAAACTGGTAAAGGATCAAAGTCACTGTCGTGTCCCTCTCGTGGGTTTTATGAAATCCAGCATGTTGTACAACGCCCACTTTGCACAGCACCCAAGCCCAGGGGGCTCCAGGAGCTGCACTTTGGCACTGGGGGGTGTGTGACCAGAGAAGGACATGCATTCCTGCAATTAAAGGCATTGTAAGCACAAATTAAACAATTTCACAGACCAGAAAATGAAACCTTCTTAGGACTGATATTTCTGCTACACAGGGAATCGAATAAAAGAAAGGTATCTGGTCTTCAGGACTGCTCCAGATTACTGAATCTTGCTCTGAACAGATGAGGCTTCTTAGATTTCTAATATTATCATTACTAACAGGCAGATGGGGCCTTCCCATTTTTGGGGATTGTTTTTTTCCTTGTACACAAATTACAGAAGTACTGAGCCACAATTTCACATACCTGTGAAACATAAATGACACTAAGATGGATACTGTGAAACTGCACATCCCGGTTCTGAACCATGGTCTGAGCCAAGATGATCTCTATTGCATTTAATTACTAAAAACAGAGGAAAAAAGAATATTCACATTTGATGTTAACAGAGCCTGTTGGAAAACTAATTTTGGTGCTGCAGCAGTAAGAGTGAACAATCAGACAAAGTGATATGTCAGAATGGTAAAAATTAAAGGGAAAAATGTTCCACTATGAAGTTAAACATTCTTTTTTCCTCCTCTTCCCTCCCAATTTCACCTTTGACTGCACCTGCAGAATTCTGTGTCAAGCACAGATGGAAAGAGTGAATGGAATCTCATCCAAATTTATTAATGAAGATAGTTCCCAGGTGAATGGTAATATTATCCATCTTTTACAGGCAGGCAGGTACAACAGCTTAAATTACTCAGAAAGAGTGGTTTAAAGACTCTTCTGTATTAAAGGTTTATTAGATTATGATATAGACCTGGCTGTAAGTGCCAGCCACTTCACACACGTGAGAAAGCAAATGTTCAAGTGCTTCCATAAATTGGTAAGCAACTTCCCTTCTTTTGTGTCCAAACAAAAAAGATTCATCACCCAACTCTGAACACCTGACACATTTGCTCCAACACTTTAAAACATTTAACACATTTTAAAGAGCTCCTAACCACACCCCCTATCACAGCCTTAATTTAAAGATAAGTATTTCCTTGAGAGGAACAGAAGCAGAGGATTCCTTCCAAAAGTCCAGAACTTTACTTGAAACTTAAATCACCCAAAGGCAAAGGTGTTTCTGGTAGTAGGTGAAACATGAATGACGTTTTCTGAATCCTCACACCCATTCTTTAAGATTTAAACCCTACCTGTCTGAACCTGGTCTCTGCTTGCTTAAACTCGGAGCTCTAAAGTATTTACACATACCCAGAACTAGAATAGTAATGAAAAGGTATAGTTGTTTTAAAACAGCAAAAAATTCCTACATGATCAGTTTTGAATATTCAATCTTTTACAATCTACATTGTAGAGAAAACAATTGAAGGCAATGAAACATCTAAGGAATTAAAATAAGAATTATTACAGAAGGAGAAAAACAATCACTCTTTTTTTCTTATTAGAGTTTCAGTGTGAATTGAAAAGTGTGGAAAGGAAACAAAGTCACATCACCATTTCCCCTCTATGTGTTGTAAATAAACCTATGTTTTTTGACCCAAATTTAACACTGCCCAAACCCTAACATCAGACAAACGTAAACTATTCACATAATAGCACTGGTGAGTAAGACAAATACAAACAAAGCACTAAGAACTTCATCATTTGTTCTCAAACTTTTGCCAAACAAGCTACGAATATTTGTGCCTTCAGCCTTTTTTTTCCCCACACCAAGTGTTCTGTGGATGCATTCAGATGCATTTGGTGAGATCAGACGTACCTATCAGAAGTTTTCCCAAACAGATATTAGTCTAGATTAACTTTATGTTGTGGAGGGAATTTCAGATACTTCCAGGTGGCTCCTTGTTTTCTTTGTTTTGCCTTTCCCCCTCCCAATTTACAAGCTTTAAGGAAACAAATTGTAATATCTCAGTTCACTCTTACACACAGTTTAGCTCAATCTTCTGTTATGTTCTTTGGGGTCCTTAGTTTGAATTAAACAACAATAATGTCAATACCTTGAAATTTCATGAACCATGCAGTGACTCTTGGGCAAACTACGTCAGTGCAAGCAATGCCAGGAATTTAAACCTGGAATGTCCAAATGGTGGACTAAAAGCTGTATTAGAACCTGACACACCTCACTCTACTTGCCAAAGCACGTCTGGCTTTGACAACCACAAACTCCAGCTTCTTTAGAAATGAGCTGACATTATCATCATCTTTCTTTCAGTTAACTCACCTTCAGCAGGGAAATGTCTTTACTTGAACTGCTGGGATTT
Source organism: Xenops minutus (assembly GCA_035221455.1). Lineage (NCBI taxonomy): Eukaryota > Metazoa > Chordata > Aves > Passeriformes > Furnariidae > Xenops > Xenops minutus. The sequence goes on along the minus strand of JAWWEE010000018.1, from coordinate 5,095,171 downwards.
GTTCTGTATTCCCTGGCTAGAAGGAAAAAAATATTTTCTGTGATGTGTATTTTATTCACTATAATTTCTCACACAATCTAATATTTGTTGAAAATTCACCAGGAAGTTTTGTCTGAAAGCACATAGTCTATAGGCAAAAAAGTTGAATTAGTTTCTAGAACACACCACTCAGGTTCTCAGAAAATAGTTCACTGACTCTAAGCATGCTCAGAACATCAGCAGAGGATTTACCAAATATTCCAATATTTTATCAGGTTTGCATCCTCAAACCCAGGAATTTTCTAAAGTTCTTGGGAAATAAAATAATTCAAAGGATTCAGGAATACTAATGGAGAGCTTGCCAGCTCTGAGCAAAAGCAAAACAAAATGTATCCTATTAGCTTGAAAGGCTTTTTTTATTACAGACTGTCTCTCATTATAGATCTGGAAAGCTGATCAAAATGGGATTTTGTCCCAGTTTTCTGCACGGAAAACAAATTTGTACATGCATTAAATAGAACTAAGGTGTGGCAGCAGAGGTTGAACTGCTATATAATATATAATCCAACCCTAAATTATAGGCAAAGTAAAAGAAAAAAAAACAACAACAAATCTTGACAGCTGGCAAGAAAAACTTTAAATTGCAATGCAATACAGAGAATCTAACTATTCCCAGCTAGGTAAACCGGGGTGTATTGGGCCAGGTATTTTCTCAAGAAACAACATGCCTTTTGTGTTTCTATTATGTAAAACATGCCCAGGTAGTATAGAAGAATATAAAATAGTTATATACATAAAGGTCACTCAAGTATCTTTAAACTAGGACTTTTCAGCTGAGGCAAAAAATAGCAGATTGCAAAGGAGGGGAAAGGCAGCGTGAAAAAGAATCCCTCACATTTTCCCTTCCTGTACAATTAGAATGTATATCCAAAAGACACACAAGTCCCTCTGACACCACGATTGCCACCAGCAAAGTGATGGAAGACAACACGCTTTTAATGCGTGTAACATAACAACCTAATCCTTCGGGCTGCAAAATTTGTAACCAAAATCATTCTAAGAAGGCAGCACACGTATGATCCAGTTTAAAGTGTTAACAAGGTATAGCACACTCGTAGCTGTATTTCCAAACTCTGTTGTTAAATATCACCCGAAAATAACAGTAAAAATTAACCTAAAGCTTAACGGCTTATGTAAGAATGCTTTAATAAAAAATGTTACTGTGCTTATTGAACTGTACAATTAAACCCCTCCCACTAAATACTTTTCAGAGTAATTTCCATCTAAAGCTTATTCAGCAAACCAAAATGCCAATGCATTTCTTCAATTTCCACTTCTTTGAACCTGTTAATGTATGAATAAAAAAAGATTTATTTGTGTTATTAGCCACATATAACCCTCTTGTCTAAAAAGTAGCTTTAAATACAAAATTTCTGAGATACACATGAACCTACAAAATATCCAAGAGATCATTTTGATTTTCTTCTGCAAGCTATGTTTGATTTACATCAATTAGGTCTTTCACATAAGGTATCATATAAGAGGAAGGCTAATAACCCAGAAATAACCTCATTAAAAAAGACAGCATATCGGTCTAAGCAGAATGAACTCTAAGCAGAAAAATTAGTGACCTGGAAAGTAGCAGGAAGAGGTAATAGCAATACAGAGAAAAAATACATTCCCATTAGCTAGTCAAAAGTAGAAATCACCAGCAATAAAGTAAAAATACAATAGAAGCATAAGGAGAACATTTTAAAATATTTTTATCTTTTGAAAATCTGTAACATAAAACATATTTCCCCAAACTAAGATGCTGTCTAAAATTATTTTATTACTATGAATTAATCTGTGGGGGTTTTTTTCAGATGCTTAAAACAGTCCTTGGCAGAATATTATTAGCAAGTCTAATACATTTATATTAAATTATCAGTGTATGATTCCAGTGTCTATGGATTCATCTATTTTAAGATTAATGGGTAATAATGGCAACTCAAGTTGGATTTACATAGCCACCCCTTGTCTCTGTTAGCTGCTTACATTCAAAGCCTAGTAAAACCTTTTGAAATAATTCTTACTTGGATATTGAAAATATTCTCAGAAAGCAATTTTTTAGTTTTGATAAACAGACATTTGCTCTAATTTCTGTGAAATGTTTTGTTAAACATGTAGGTCCTCTTACCAAATCCAGCTCAAATTTGCCAGTGTAAATGAGAACAAAAAATCACTGTTAAATCACAGAGTTTCTCTTTTTTTTGTTTAGCCAACTAGCTGCAGTTTACTGAAACTTCCTAAGCAAATTAACTCAAATCACACTAATGGATACTGCGTGTAGGACAGATCTAAGTGGTTTTCTCTGATTTTCAATATACTAGGTTTCCAGTCTGATGAGAGGAGATTAAAAACCATTATACAAGAAGACATTTTATTTATAGGCAAACCTCATTTTTTTTATTTTTTTTTTAATCTCATTTAACGTTACTTCATAATTTTTACAGAATCACTAGATTGGAAAAGGCCTCTGAGATTGAGTTTAACCTGAACACCACCACATCAACTGGACCAGAGCACTCAGTGCCACATCCAGCCTTTCCATAAACACCTTTTTTACCACAGGTTTCTACAACACAGGAATATAACTTTATTTAGCTCTGGACTGCCCCCAAGACCCCTACACAGCAGTGGCCAAAGAGTTTTCTCTTACATGTTATATCATCTCTTTTTTTTTATTTATTTCATATAAATTCCCCTTCTTGGACAAAACAGCAAGAAGGCTATAGGGCAATTTTGGGAAGAAAATGAGAAAATGTAAACTGAAGATATTCTTGGATCCCATACTGTTCCTTGTCCCTTTAATGCTTTTCAGAACCCATTTTTCTGTGATCTACTTATAGAACTCCAGATCCAGAACTCCTCCTTTGAGCAAGTAGTGCACAAACACCCACTAAAATAAATCCCAGTGCTTGTACCTTGTGATCTGGAGAGAGGAGAGGGAAGTCAGCACCGAGCAGGGACAGACCCTGCCAAAGGCACCAGGATGTGAGTGGACAAGCAGCAAGTTCCACCCCAGTGTCAGCCATGGGCACACCAGCAAACAATGATGCTCTCTGAAATAGAATTTCTTTCCTCTTAAAATCAAAATAAACCCTCATCCACTCGTTTTGGAGGCATCTGTGAGACATCTTCTGGCAGAGCTTCTCAGGCATCATCAAAAGTTAATGGGAGTTGGGCACTTAATTCCCCTTTATGACTTTCAAAAAAGATGTGGCCAGCTACTTTTAATTTATTAGGGAGCAGATTTGCAAAGACTCTTTTATTACAGAAGCAGTAAGGGGAGCTATTTTTCCATAAAATATATGTAAATATGATTTATGAAAGACACAAATATTACTGAAGTGAGGGATAAATTGTTTCAAAACTTCATGTTCATAAAAGCTAGGTAAAAGTACGTATTGCTTCAATATTTTTTCCCTCTTTCACATGTTGGTGTCTCTCCCAGGTAACTAGAAGGTGCATTCTCTGTATTCTGCTCACCTTATCCTTCCAAGTACAATATCTTTACTGAAGGCATCTGCTATGAAATTACTGAAGGAAACGAAGCTGGAACTCATCCTATTGCACAGTCACTGATCAGGCTGCTGCTTAAAGATAAAAAAAAATATATACTACCACTAGAAATAAGATTTGCAAACCTTAAAGGAGAATGTACTTCAGAGATCAGCATACAGCTATCACATGTAACTGATTCCTGAAAGATTTACTAATTTGCTAAATAAAATGCTTCCTAGGAATAACATTACAGAAATAAATGTAATTTAGAATCTCTTAAGTGTAAAACAATTTACAGGAAATAATAATCTTTCGGGTTTTTTCCATTTTTTTCCCCTCTAGACTGACATGACAGAAAACAGACTAAATTTCACTATTAACATCAAACAGTCCACAGAAGGAGAAGTTTGAAAAAGAGAAGAATGTCTTTCTGTCCCTGCAAATTATGGTCAAGTGTGTCAAAATGCCAAAGAACTTTCTGACAGCTCCAAATTCCAGCAAGAGCCAAGACTGAGTTTGGATATTCCAAGGGTTTCCAGCTAAGTACCTAATCCCTTTGAAAGTCTCATTTTAATAGCTTGGTCAAAACTTATCACAACCCCCCCTTGAATTCATTGCAGATCTCTTACCTTGAATCACATATTTATACTTTTAATACTGATTAGGAGGAAAAAGGATACAAAAAATTTGTATGGCTTGTTGGGCTTTATTCCTTAGTTCTTACAGTAGAAGTTGGCTTTGCCTCTTGTTCTTGCAGATATTGATATGGCAACAACTACTGGACTCAATAAAAATAATTAATAAAATATCAGTTAGGGCAGATGCAGCCCTGTCTTTACTGAGAGCCACCCTCCTGCATTGGCCTTTCATGGCTTGTATGGATCTCAGAGTCCACCAGGGAATTAATGGCAAAGCCATTCCCCTCCTTCACTGAAGATACAACATGCACCAAGATCCTGTTTCTGGAGAAGGACCCAGGGAAGAACAACCCTGAACTCCAGACAGAACCTCTTAAGGGTTGAAAAGGGCACCTGTGCAGCTTGTGCAAAGGGCAGGCTGCAGACTCAGCAGGGTTATCAGAACATAAAGAGTACACCAGGCTTTTTAAAAAATTTCCCAAGAGGAGATATGGAATAAGTTCTTTTTCCTGATACCCAGAAGACTCCACAAAGGTTAGCTGAATGACTAGCAAACTGGTACAGTCAGACTTTAACTTGAGAGCTTCATACATGCTGGTCATCCTCAGGCCCTTCCATGCACACTGTACGAGCTCTGAAACCATTAAACTGGCATCAATACTTTTGAAAAGCAAAAGTCATAGTAGAAATTCAGAGTAGAACATTTTAAGCTGCCCACTAAAGCAAACAAGCCTATGGCCATTACTTTTGCCAGCACTGTGCTTCCACAGGAATTCATTTGGCCAAAGACTACATGAGACTGCTCTCTGTGTTTGCCATGCTTGCGCAGGAAGGAATGTGGGATCCCCCTAATCAAACCCCACTAATCCCCCACCACATCCTTACATAAAACTGTTAAACCTGTGGCCGGAGGCAGTGGGAGCAGAGCCTTTGCTCTCATTGCAGGGACCTTGAGATTCAGCAGTGGCTGCTGGGGCTGCGAGGGAGGGCAGGGCTCCCCTGGTAAATGGTCACACATCAGGGCACCAGACCAGCTGTGCCACCAGGGTATCCTCACGTGGGTTCTCTTGTGCAGAACAAGACTTGATCACCCTCCTGAGGGAGTTTATTTATACAGCAAAACACTTCCCTCAAACACAGGCAAGAGCTGCATTATTTAAAAAAATCAGGCTTTGGTGACTGATGACAGCAGATGATGGAGCACTTTCTAACCGTGACCTGCTATGTCTAGAGAAGATTTAAGAATATTTTTCTCACAATTGGTCAATGAGATATTTGGAACAGAGAGGAGGGGAAGAAGGGGTGAAATGGCAACTGGCTAGTATGTCAGACATGTCAGTCAAATGTTACCAGAACTCAATCCTGGAGAAATATGGACTTCACAGTAAAGGTTGCTTAAAACAAAAGCCCATTCATCTGAATACAGAAGACATTTAATCAATTTACATGAAGGATTTCAAAATTAGTCAGACTGTAATGAACTATGAAATACTGATTAATGATTTTTTGCAATGTTTGATTAGAAACTTAACATGTATGCTGGCACATTTTGCCATCACAGCATTTATAAGCTAATATTTGTTTCTTGAAATTACCAGAGTGTAAATAGTCTCTGGATTATGGGGCTGAGCATGTTTACTGTTAACCAAGCATTTTATTTCAAAAGTTATTATAACTTACTAAAGTCTCTTGCTAAATTGAATAAATAACAAAAGGGTACTTTGCTGTTTGCCTATCCTATCTCCTTTCTTGAGCTACACTCTTTACTACAACCTCTTAGATCTTCCTGACAGCACATTAAGCCATCTGAGTAACATCTGCCATTTGGGACCCATTTGTTTATCTCCTACACAGAGTGAGCAAAAATTCAAGTTACATTTAATAAGTAATGTTAAATATAACTTGTACATAGTATATCTAGTACTTGTATACAGCATATAGCAAGTTCCCAGTCATGCCAAAATGCAGGTCATTGACCAGAAATATTATTGCCTAAAAAGCCAACAGGTAAAAGTGGGCCAGTGGTACAATCTACAGTCAGTGGGAATTTTAAAAATTATTTTGTAGGGACTCAAGAGCAAAAGAGAAGTAACAAAATAAACGCAGCTCAAGACCACTTAATGCTATGGCTAAAACAGAATTTCAGACAAGTACCATTAAAACACCCAGCTGTCATATCTGCAGGGACAAGCATACACCTAGTAAGAAATTACATATGTTTAGACACTTCTAAATACAAATAGGAAAAAACTAGTTGCATCCAAAATAGCCCCTTCTATGAAAACTGAAAAGTTCCTTCTTCATGTTTGTCTTTCCTGTTGTTATGATCACTTTCTGATGCCATCTGACTGCCATCACTTCTTACCACCACACAGCACTCACCTTTAAGGAGGAGTCCCTACCTCAGTGTCATTTTTTTGGGTAATTAGCCAAAGTGATCAGCTGTGGGACTCCTAAAGGCCAAGGAATAAGTTCCAGATATTGGTTCAGACCCTGTTTTATAAATCACAGGTACTTCTGAAGAGGCATTCATCACTCACTCCCCAGTTATTTTTTAAAGGACATTTTTATATCACTTTAAAATTTACTCTCAATATACATTTCTTTTACCTGAATCACATGTATCAGCCACCAGGTAAATTATGTTCTGAGCCTTTCTTAATATTATTCTTTTGTTACACTTTTTTAGAATAGTCATAATCTCCTTGAGATATAACAAAAAAAAAAGAAAAAAGCACCTTCCTTTTAAAAATTATAATTGGTAAGAGAGTTAACAAACCTAGAAATAGATCACATACTTCAGGAGGTCATCAACAAGTGTAACAGAATGTCAGTGAATGAGTTTTATAAAGCATCAGTATAACAATCTGGTTTCATAATTGGTTAAGTGTAGCTTCTTTTCATTGCATGTAGAATGAAGAGATCCCTTCATCCACACTGAAAAATGGGAAATCATTCAGTTTGGGGTTTGTGGTTGCTAGTAGCAACAAATACTGGAATATTGCCATCTGGCCTCTTGTTTTAAATGAGATTTGAATAATCAATTTAATAATGGATAGAGTACATACTTAAAGAAATAATCACTTGTCATATCTTAAGAAAACTTTAGTGTTAAAATCCATTGTAGGAATGAATTCAGAGCACACAGGAATCAAAGGAGATGAGGTAATTTGTATTTTTGTTAATGTTGCCTCCAAACCTTAAGCTTACAAGGTTTAAGTGATTACATCAAAACTTTAATGATGAGGAAGAATGCTAAGAGCAATTGGTTTGTTATAGGCATTCAAATCCAGTAACCACCAGAGAGATTAAACCCTATAGAAACATGGCATTTTGAACACACTTGTAAGTCCTATGGTATCCACAATAAAGGGAATAAAACTAAACACAGCAGAGAAAGAAAAGACAAAATAGGTAAAATATTCACATTACTATTGCTGCTTCAAGCAAGATGAAATGAATGTTCAGAGCATGGGAACCCCAAAGTTCCAAGTGTTTCCATCATTTATAAGATGTTTGTATTGCTGGCAAAGTGTTCCCACACTCGGTGGTGAGACCAGAACAGGCTCTAAGTGTTGATTCTGTCCTGGAAACTCTGCACTTATAAAGACACTTATTGCAAAATGTGCATACCAAACTGTCATCACAGGGGACATAAACAGGAATCAGGTAAATACGAAACACACCAATGTGGAATAAACTAGATAGAAGACAAACCTTAATCACAGACTTCACCAATATCGACTTGAGTGGAATTCAAACTGTTTTCAACTTTGAGTGAACTTAGCCAGTCCCTCTGGTGAGAAATGACACTCTTGAAAAGCCTCACCCTTGAACTGTGCATTTTTTGTAATCAATGCAATTTATGACATATGCATTGTAGCACTTCCCCAGCAGCTAATTGACACTGACTCTATTTACATGTCTTTAGGGAAGAAGATGCTTCAAGCCAGGCTGGTTCCTACAGCACCACCTCCCTTTCCTGAGTTACACAGACTTCCAGCTACAAACACAAACAATGCCCAGGTACGAGACACAGGCTGGGATTTGGTCCTTTTTTTCTAGAGTTTGTGGCTTTTAATTAAAACACACTTTCCCTTCCTCAACAGGTGCCACCAATGTCATCATCCCAAGGTTATTTTCACTGGTAAGCTGCCAGCTGCCACAGCCTGTGCTGCCACTCCATGACTTGATGTGAGCCAGGCCCTGGTGCCAGGCAGGGCTGCCCTGACTGGCAGGTGTCACTTACCTTCTCCATTACCTGGGGCTTATTAGGACTTTTCCCCACAAATGGTGAGCACATTTTCATAATGAATGCTGCCAACATTGTAACAAATGCATCGATGTAATTTGAGCCACTGAATGGGGATACATATTCTTAAATTAACTGAAAATACTCGAGTGGCAGGTGGTTAAAAAATAATATCAGCCCTATACATGAGCTTTTTAGCTTGGCCAGGCAGGTCCACAAGTTGCAGCTTTGCAGGGAGTGAATCACAAGGCAAAGCTGGGGGGATTCTTTAAGCCTTTATTTCAATACTTATTGCTGTTTACAGCAGTTTCTTGTGGCCATTTATCTCTGGCATTTATAAAACACTAATCACCATGGAAATGCCTACTATACATCCCAAGCAAAACAGACAGAAAGTCACTGGCTCTTTTACTGTGCCTTTTACTCAGAACTATTATCTGCAGGTGGTTTTTCCATGCAATATTCTGTTTTAATATAGACTTTTCCCAGGAACTAAACAGATTTTAAAAAAATCTTTAAATATGGAAAAGAACAGACTGTTAATTAACTTCCCCCAACATGCTTTTATATCACGAGAGGAAAAGAGCTGATAATGGTCTTTCAGTAATCAAATGGAGAAGGAATTTTCAACCAGGAAACATATAGGAGAAACCATTCTGCCAAGGAACTTGAGAAAAAAAGTCTTTTGCTCACCCAGACAAGTTTGCAACATATAAATCAATAAGTTCCTAAGGAAAACAGCCACTGAATTTCAAACTTAACAATCTAATATACTACTGAACTAAATAAAGTTTTCCAGCTAAGGAGAAAAGGGTGTCATGACAATTATCAGAGAAGTTCACTACAGGAATAAGACAGTTTATTAGAAAAAAAAAATAAATTAACAGGTAGGCAAGAAAAAAGAATTTTTTTCTTCCTAGGACATAATTTCTGGTTTATATCTGGGTTGGGAAATAAGTGAAAGCTCACAGAGTGGGCTGCTGCAGAGCCAGGCACCCAGACTTGCCCAGCTCCAAGGTTCTCAGCCCGCAGCCACCCAGGGCTGATTTCCAAGAGCTGTAGTTCAGCCATACAGATTGTTCTGTGCCCCAAGAGGAGGCACATTGCACAAGGGCATTCTCTAAAAGAGCAGGTAGCCCTTCTCCTCCCGAGATGTGGCAGATATCAATCACAATAAAAACAAACTCTAAAGAGGATAAATCTTGAAAGAGTAAGAGTGAGCTTTCTCTGTGTGACTGCAGTATTGAGTCAGACTGAGGTCCAGCAGCAAACAAGGGTGATGGGTTTGACCAGGCAGAGCAGCCAGATTCTGCTCCAAAGCACAACTGCCAGTACAGTACTAGTCACAGATGTAGATCCTGAGCCCAGAAAGGCTTGTTAGGAAGTTTAGTTGCCCCCTGTAAGTGGGAACATTGCCAAGTCTTCTTTTTAAAAATGTCTTTTTCAATCTCACATTTAACAAAAGTATTCAAATAGCATGAATGAAATATTACCCATTTGTTAACAAAATTGGGGGTTCTTTCCTATGACTAAAGTTTGTTGCTAGCATTTAAGAAGGTACTCAAAAATAATTTTCATAAGGGTATATCCCCATAAAGCCCTTTCACAGACAAAGGGCACTGAAAAAAAATACATTTTTTCCTTTTTCTTCATTTTAGGAAGACATTACATCAGAGAGAAAAGCTGTCCTCACTCTCTGATAATCATAACATTAGCAAGCCAGATGTTGCTTTCACCTGAACCGAGGCCAAACTATATCTAGCTCATTTAATAAAACCACAATTGGAATTGTGGTTCAGAAAGTGCTGGGGAAATACAAAAATACAAAACAGATGTGAAAGAAGAGTTATATGTATATGGACATAGCAGTAAAACTTTTGATTCCATAAGTCTTCTTAGGAGCTGAATGCTTATCATGCTGGTTTAAGCCATGCACTATTCTGAATAAGTTTTTGTTCCCAAAATTCATATACACACAGTCCACCAAAACATATTCTTACAAAATGTGCTGAAGTTCTTTCTCTGAAGTAAGTAGATCAGATAGTTTTCACTAGGCAGAATATAATGGGAATCTACAAAGAATTAATGGAATCTGAGATGATCATCACTGAAATCATCACACACGTGAAGGAATTCACATGGAAAACTGTAGTAAGTATCCAAGGCTCAAGAAAAGGAAACTTCTTAATATTACTTGCCACAGACCTCCTCAAAGATGAGTACCTAACCCTGCATAGCTGACCAAACCCAGTGATGCCCCATTGCATGGCAGACAATGCTAAGAAAGGCATCCCCAAAACTCAGCCCTCTTAAAAGAGAGATGCTCAACACAGCAAACACAAAATGTTGCAGAACAGTTGTAGTGATACAGAAATTCTGTCAATTAGATATGCTCTGAAACTGTCCACTAGCTCGATTTTATTTATCATTCTTTCAAATGACTAAGTTTATGAAACCTTCAAATGATTAGGCCTGACGCCATCACATAGATCATGGCTGTGCATAATCCATCAAGACAAAATAGAAAGCTTTTTTCAAAACCAGGAGCAAATATGGACCATACTTCTAGATTTTTTTTCTTTTGACACTCATGTCACTTTGTTACCCTGAATGACAAACTTGACTAAAAATTTGCTATTTAGTCCAGTAATTTGCTCAGCTTCTTTTCTGGTGAATATTCAAATGGTCTAGTGACACTGCTACAGAGTAAAGGACTTTGCATGGCAAACACTGAGTGACTCAGATTTTTAAAAAGGAATCTGGAAAACATCCCATGTAATGCATCTGCTCATCTACCATAAAATTCTGAGGCTAAGGTTTCCTAAGTAGGAGGAAAATATGATTATGTACTTGGCATCAATATGAACTATACTACATTCATTTTCTTCTGTGAGGAACCAGAGGGAGATATGACCCTTCTGATTCTCCCATATAATTCTAATAAACTACAAAATAGATGGCTTGTTCTAATAGGACCAGATATGTAAAACTCCACGTGAGCTGTTGTTGATCCAGACAGCATGCTGCTTGTGTCTGAAAAGTGGGACATGAGTACATGGGTTAAAGATTCATGGAAAACAGGCCTGAATAGATGGTGTGCAAGAGGGAAAGCAGGGTGTGAACATGACCAGGGAATGAAGGCTGGTAGCCAAAGGGAAGGGAGAGCAGGAGATCCAAAAACACAGGTGAGGAAGGTTCACAAAGTTTTACCTTTGAATTAATTCCTGATGAGTTGGTGAAAGTCTGAAGTGTTTCCAGGTGTTTTCATGCTGGCTTTCTGCACCAGTCCCAGGGGCTCATCCTGACACACCTTGACAGCACGTGTCAGCTCTGTGAGAAAACAGACATGGACCCACATGGACTTCTGGCAAGTACACTCCATAAACTCCTTCTGGAATACAAGGAGCAACAAGGAAAACAAGGACCAAACTCTCAGGATGCATTTTTACTCCCCTCAGTGAAGATGGAGAATATTTGGGGGCATGAAGGCCATTTGCTCAGGTTTGTTAATCTCAACGCTCTCTTGCACTGTGTTATGTAAAATATTAAAATTCACTGTTATTAATACACCACACCCTCTTTTTAGGACACCAAGTGAACCAAGATGCTGTGCCTATCCTGCAGCATGACAGTTTGTGACAAAGAGAACAATCTCATCCCAGTTTACCATGCGAGGACTGAAAAGCTGTGTGGATGGGCACAAGTGAAATGCTGTGTGACCACACTGAACCTGTGCCGAAGCAGGAGAGGAAGTTTGAGTCTGCCCTTGGAGTGTCAGAGCTTTCAGCCCTGCCAGCCCTGGGGAACAACAGGCAGAGCAGGACACTGGGAATAGCAGGGGCACAGCTTGCAGCAAAAGCCAGACTGAAGGTTGCAGGGAAAAGAAGGGGTCTGTCAGCATGGTGGAGCACATCCAAGACTTGGAGCTGAGAGAGAAATTTTCTAGCAGTCAGAGAGGATGTGTGAAGTTTGTTTTAATCCAGAAGCCACTAAGGCAATAGACTGAAAAGCAAAACAGGAGAATAGGACTATCTCTTATCCAGTCTCTGGCAGGCAGGAGTAATTTATTTTATTCCCATTTTGTGGGTTTTTCCCCTCATTCAGCAGTTCTGTTTGTGTCTTATTACAGAGTTACTCTGTTTTACACCTTCATTAGTGTATTTTGATTAATATGGCTTCAAAAATGGAAAGCATTTTGGCCAGCTGATTTTAAAGGAAAGGGGAGGGGCAGATCCACCTCTGCTAGTCTTATTTCCCAGTGTGTCAGCTCACACTGGTTCTGCTGACAAAAGTAGGTAAAGAATTTCAGATATATTATAGGAACACAGTCAAAGTACAGGTCCAACATGTGCCATGCAGCAGCAAGGCTTTAGGTCTGTCAGGAACTGAAATCCACACAAGTTTTGAAGTTTCTATAACCAAAACTAGTTCCAGGGGTGACTTGGGTAAGTTTGGCGTCTCAGGACACAAACACATGTTGAGAAGCACCAAGACAGAATAATGTATGCCCAGGATCACTGGTCTAGCAGCCTTCTCCTCGAGTATGTTCTCATAGAAAAAGCAACATATATTTGGGAACCACTAAGAAACAAATAAAATAGCCTTTCTTCCAATTTCTTTACTTGTTACAAGAAGTCAGGCAGTAAACGTGATGCAGGATGATGAAAGAAAATCCTCTGTACTGCAAATGCATGATTTTTAGGGTATTTGAATAACTAGAAGTCTCCAGTTTCTTCCTACAATAATCACTATCCAAAATGATGGATTATAATTTCCAAGAAATAGTAAACATTAGGGCTTAATTTTTTTAGAAGCAGCAGAAGCCTAGGGCACAGGAAAGATGACTGAATTTAAGTATTAAGGGTCAGCCAGTCTAAGAGAAGCTTTAATGTCTCATGTATCCATACACGTGTGCTTATAGAGACAGTACAGGTCGATACACTAATAGAAGCCACAATGAGGAAATGAGAAATATACTGCAGATAGAATTAGTACCTATTTGTATCCTAAATGCAATATGCAGAATACTTTTATAAGAAAAGTATTATGACACAGTAATTTGGCCATGAGAGGGTAATTGACTTAAGATATTCTGATAAAGATCGATTGCTAAGGTTTGGAGTTATGACACCAACAAAGTTACAATGACATTAGCACAAAGAGAGAGACACAAATCCATTATAAAGATACAATCAAATATTCAAAAAAGCCTGGCATGCTCATTACTTATTCATGCTAATACAAGTATATTAAGAAATCTAAACAGTGTTAGCATTCAATCACTCACAAACCAAATGAGGTTTTGCATTTATCAGCCACCAGTCATCAAGAATGTAACATTAGCTGTACAAAGGTGGTAATATGACATAACTGGAGATATTTATATCAGCCTACACAGACTGAGAGATACAGTAGGATTTATTAAAGTGAGTAATGCCTTCACATTCAGCACTGCAATAAAAGAAATAGCTGTGCAGAAGTCATTTCCCCAGACAATAAGATTTACCTTCACAATCACTTAAAGAAGTTGTGTTTGCTTTCAAGGGTCTAAAACAACCTTCTCACCATTAATAAACAATTTAGAGTTCAGGTTTGCAAGTACAGAATTGAGTCCTGAAATTTTTAAAAGATACCTCAAAAACTCAGCGAGTAGTCAGTGTCTGTCTTACTGGGGGTTTAGCACTTTTTCCTCTTAGACTGGCTAAAGAACCCCCAAGGTTAATTGAGGCTCAAATGGATGTTCATGAAACTCCCTCCATATTGCACTCGAATCTCAAACGGTTGTAGCATCCAAACAGTCCAATCTGAGACTCTCAATCAGGCTGGGATATAAGTAGGTTTATTTCTCTGACCAGGCAGGTTTCCTTGAAATCTTTTTCTTGGATGTGAATCAGTTATTTCACTGTAATTTTTGTCATGTAATTTGGTATGCATTGCACTTCTTTGCTTTTCAGAGAAGTTGATGTGGTCTGGAAAAAACCTGGATAAAGTGCCCATTTCCTTGGGAAAGGGACTTGCCAGGACACTGAGGCTCCCTGGTCCTGTCTGGCCACCCTGGGGCTGTGTCTCACCCCCACTCATCAGGATGACACCCAGCCTGACCCTCAGCTGGTCCCATCCCGGGGCTGTCCCCACTGCCCTGTTCCCTGGATAAGCCAATAGACCCTTTTTCCTGCTGCCCCTGGAAGCCCTGACATCCCCTGGCACTCAGGCACCTTCTGGCCCAGTCACCTTCAACTCTTCCAGCTGTATATTTCTGTACATTTCACTGTATATTCCTATACATTGTACCAAATGCCTTTGCTTTTCTCACCGATAGTTCAATTTTGAACATTTTTGGGGTTGGGTGAGATGCAGAAATCAAGCTTTGAACACTGAAATGACATCAAAACAATTCCAGGACTAAATAAAATGCCCAGAGCTGCTCTGTGCTGTATGACATACCTCCCAATGTAAGGACACAGTGCATCCACAGAGGATGTTTACACTTGCTTTACAGCAGCTCTTGAGCAAGGCATTCCTCTGGTTTGATGCTGATGACATGCCATTTATAAACTGTGACTGATAAATCTAATGCCTCTGAAATCAGATAAAACTTTGATAAATGACTCCTTACTGAGCAGGCTGCAATAGCCACTTCTGTCCACATTTAGCCACCCTGCTGCAATCAGCACCATTTTGTTTAATCAAGGGTTCACACAACAATACATTTGAAAGCTATCACACCCTTAAGAGATGTGAAGATACTCCTTTCCTGAAGGATATGTTAAGACAGAAAACTACAAAAACTAAACTCTTTTTGTAACAGTTTTTTTATAGCATGAGTACCTGCAAGGAAAACTCATGGAATTTAAAGATGACTTTTATTCCAAGGGCTTTTCCTACACTTTATGGTGATAAAACTTGAGAAAGATCCTGTAGCAGAATCAAACACACAAGGTAATGTAATCATTTTCTTCTTCACAGGTAAATTAAAAGACCACTGATGCTTTAACAAAAAGAACACATTATGCAAGGGTGGCTTAAATACCAAAACGATGAAAGGAGCCCTAAAATTACGGCAGTGGAGGAAAAATAGATTTTTACAGTTAACACACAAAGCAAAAAACTGTGCCATGGCCATCGATGTTGTGCCACTTCTTTTCTCCAGCTTCCATAAAAATACAAAGGGAATTTATGGTGATGTCAAAGAGCATGAGGTGCAGAAGATCAAGTAGATACCCAAAGCACATCTGTAAGATGTCAGGGACAGCAAAAACTCTCCTTCAGCTTTGACTTCATTATTTAATCTCTTATAAAATGATGATTTAACTTGAAACTTTTTGAATTCTCCAGAATAGGGAGGGAGATTGAATGGGACATGCTATAGTCCTATACATCCTTCTGCCTTATACCAGGGTTTCATAAACCTTTCTGGTTTGGATTCATAAGAGATGTGTTGATATTGATCATCATGAGTCAACACAGCTTTGCTTTGAATTTTGAGAAACTCTATAAATCACGGGAAAATCATGATCTCCACCCAAACAATTTTATCTTTCTTATCATCCTGTCTACTTTTTTCTGTAATCTGCAAACTTCCCTTTTGCATTTCCTCTTCTCCTATTCATCACTCTCCTGAATCCTGTCTCTGACTCCTCTCTTTCTCAAATCTGCCTATAAAAGGACAGTTCTCCTTCATGCAGTTGCTCTGATGACCTCCTCAGTAGTCCTCATTTCAACACAAAATAAACTTCTGGTATGACTGTTGCATTCTAAATGAGTATTTCTTACCAGACTCTGTAGGCTTAATGCAACACTGATCTGGAGAACAAAGTCCTAAAACTCATGTGTCAAGAACTAAAGAAAATATTACTAAAAGGAAATAAAGGGATTAAAAGGCAACTGGATATTTCTGAGTATTTTCTGTGCTTTTATGCTATCTGTACCTGACATAGTACAGAAAATTTGAGCAAACAACCCAGATGTAATATAAATCAACTCAACAAGAAGCCACACTGTACAATTGAAAAAGATCTGTTCTGTTTAAAACTGGCTTTTCCTGGAGAAGAAAGCCAAGATAAAACCAGCATAAATTAACATGATACATTCTGTCAACTATTTATTTGATTTCCTCATACAAAGTGTAGTTAGCCCCTAGTTAGAAGCACCCGACCACCTGACTCAGATGTCAGACGCAGTCCATCCTGAGTTACTGAAAAGATGTCCAACAGTGCTAGTGATACACAAGCTGCTTTGAAGAAAATCCAAAAATCAGAGAGATTTCAGTGTTCTCTCAGCATTGGTTCCTACTTCCATATGTACATGGAAACATAGTACAAAAATAATCCACTAATTTGTCACCAACAACTGGTGACTTGGGCAGGGTGAAGAGACCTGATCAAAGAAAGCTGGCATGCAGCTTTGCAAGGTGCATTCTGACCATGCATTGCAGGTCAAAAAACTGGGAGCAATACATCACTGGTTAATAGAAACAGTGCAGGACAGCACACCAGCTCAGAGACATGCTAATATTTCCACTGATTTTAATGAAATCCTGAGACAGACTAGTGAAGTCTAAGATGTGGAACACACGTTACCCAAGTTCAAAAGGATGAACACTAAAACATCTGGAATTTGGGGAAGCAAATTTTCTGCCTAAAGGAATCAGCTTTTGATTAAGCCATTGACTTCTGTAGTAAATAACATTAAAATAAAGCACTGGAATTTCATCAATATTATAACATTAAATACAAAACCCACTAACTGCCATGGACAAATGTTTGCCATTATATTTAAAGAGAATAAGGGGTGGGTTCTGTGGGAATTTGACATTTATCATTCAAATGAGAAGAGATCCCATGAATCTCAAATAACACAGCTAAGAGCATGTTAAGTGATTCTTTTCTCCCACAGATGGAATAATACTACATCTTCCTACAGCCCATCACATATTCTGTTTCAACTGTGTAATGACATGCAGAGGTTTCAGGAGAAATGTGGAAAGCAGAAAACCTGCTGTCCTCCTGAAATCTTCAGAGCAGACACAGCAAACCTGCGTGGTGGAGCGTCACTCACTCCCACTGACTCACATAACTCATGGCAAAATAAAGCAGTATTTCCATCTTCTGCACATGGACACCAAGCACACACACTCCCAGTGTTTTATCAGGCAGTGCTGCCTGCCTCAAGTTTAGATTTCAGTATTTTCATAAAATATGCCTTAAGTGCACTCATATTTCATGAATAACTTCTGACTGAAACTAAACTGTGGTTGTCAAAATAAGTGAATGAAGTATCCTTGCTTATTAACACAATATTTTACCAGAGATCTCCTGATTCTTAATGTACAAAATTCTTCAGCCTCCATATAATCCATCTGAGTGCACATACCTGGGACCCTTGGAGACCATTTAACTTAGAGTTTAATGCAAAAACCATAGCACATCCCTGATTTCAACTTCTGAAACTGCTACACCACCCAACAGCAAGTTCTGCTATACAAGACTGCAAAGACAACACAGGTCTCCTTCTACTGCAAGCAGGGAGATGAACAGGTATCATTTCAATTTCCCTTCACACTTCCTAAGTGCAAAGACACAGGATGGCTCCAGATTGGTCTGAGCCATGTTACTGCAAGTTTCTAGCTCAAAAGTAATTTTTTTTCCTTGAAATTTTCCATGAATGCCATCATACAACCTGATCTCCACCTTGTATGAAAATTCACACAGGGCATTATCAGAGGTTCTGTAATTAAGAACCACCACTTTGAGGATTTTCTCCTTTAATAGAAAGTTTTTCCCCCCTTATTCCTCAAGGCATATAAAAATCCCTGCATACCACATTTATGCAAACATTATCAACTAACAGTTTGCATCCAGACAGACTAGAAGAAAGTGGGGTTTATGTGGTTCTACACCTGTGCTAGAGATACCTTTAATAACAAAAATAGAAAATAAAATCAAACCAAGAGAGATAACAGAGTTTTAATAACTTAAGAAAAATAACATCCTCTTGCACTTTGCTTTGAATTACTGCCTAATGTGGCAGTCAATTTTCAGAAATTTATGAAGGAACACCACTGTTGTAACAGAAAAGCACATCCACTGCAAGCACCAGGCCATCTTCCTGCACTGAGTCTCTCAAGAGAACAATTCTTAACCAGAGCCAACCTATTGAACACATACACACATCCCAAACTTGTCAATCACACGATTTTAAAAGGACTAGATAGGATGACTAAAGGAAGAGATTATAAGATGAATCTATACAAAGACCTCTGAAAAGTTCTATTCCCTCTAAAGAAAAAAACGTACAAAAAGCATTCTAAAGTCAACATGGCACCTTTGCTGGTCAGCTGAATATATCCAAAATATTTAATTCATGTGTAATATAGACTTGTTCTCAATTTTTTTATCCTTTTTTTTAAAATAAATAGAATTAGAAAGAATTGCAAATAAAAAGTTATGTTATCATTTGCAAAAAAAAAAAAAAACAAAACAAACAAAAAAACACAACCAAAATAAAATCATAGTAGCACCAAATAAAGAACACTGGATACCTCAGTCATATATCAACTAGCACAGCTTCCTGCAAGTCACTAATCAACTCACTCAGCACAATTGCTTGGAATGCTGCTTAACATAACCTGTAAAATGTGACTTATTTAATTGTAAGAATCAGATTAGAATTGAAACCAAGCCTTTTTATTTATAGAAAATCCAAGGCATAAACTTTTAACAGGTTTGTTTAAAAAACAATTTAATAGCTAAATGATCTATGTTTTACCTGAACATGCATTCTCATTAAAAGCAAAGTAAATATCTCTGAATACAGACATATTCCATGCCATTCTCTTTATTACTTAATTTCCCAGGTATCTCAGCATGATCTGAATAAATTATGCTGACAATACAACAATATAAATGATAAATCAACAATACAATTCTAGTGATATATAGCATGAAAAGTAAATAATAACCAGTACTGCTAATTGGCTCGCTACCTGGCAACAAATCAGTAAGCAAGCTATTGCACTGGTAATGCTTCAGCTGTGTTCCACCCTCATCATTAAGCATTTCTAGCTATTCTAAGCTGTTTCTACTGGTTTGTGTGGGAAACTCTACTGTATCATAAAAGAGAACGCCTGAAAGAAACTCCTGTTGAAAAAATAAAAGTAACACTTGCACACTGACAGCATCTGGATGTCAAGAACCAACTCCTGCTACATTGTGTGGCAGAAGCATTCATCAGTTCACAATGTGTTTTACTTGAAAAGCTCAAATAGGACATTTAGAGACTGGAGTTATCTACCAGAAGAGTCTGTGCTCTTTATTTCAGGGCTTTATCTATTGTCAAAATGCAAAAGATGAATATAAAAGTGTATATCCTACTTCCCATCACAGGCTGAAGATTGCCTGAGCTCTGATGGGCAGATGAGAATCCTCCTTCAGCCCAGAGATTTCCACAGAATCCTCACCTCAGGAGGCCTCCCTGCCATGGCAGAGTTTCTCTTCCTCCCAGGCAGGGGAAGCCCCAGGCTGTGACACTGCTCCTTGAGCACCTCCTGTCCTGCCCTGGACTCAATTACAGCCCCATGACAACAGGAGGAGCCATCCAAGGCAGGAAGGAGAAGTCACACAAATCACAGAAGCATCCCATCCTACTGCCCGTAACAAACAAGTTCCAGGCTTTGTTGAAAAGAGAAACAAAATTCTCAGTGTCCCAAAAGGAGACTGAACAACTTGTCAAAGGAAAACTATTAATTCACGCTTTCCTATTTTATTTCCCTGCATCTGAGAGAATTGCCTTACGGACATGGATGTCCAGTTTTGTTTTCTTTAGGAATCCTGCCACACTTTTCACTCCCAAGAGTTCCTTCTGCTCTAAGTCCCATCCTGCAAAACATCAAAACCTCCTCCTATCCATTTTCAATTTGCTGGCACACTTCTTTCTTTGCACTATGGAACAAGGCCGAGAAATGAATCACATTTACCTTGTGTAAATCACTCATTTTCTACAAAACCCTACTTATCTTATTCCCTTAAACCAAACTCCCCTATTTTCCCTCTTTGCATGTAAGACCCTCTATGCTTCTGGATACTTTTATGACTATTGCTTTATTCTTTCTATTTGCAAGGTATATATTTTCCAGAAGAAAAGTATGAATTCAACAGTGTATTCAAGGCGAGGGGATATCCCTGATAGGTATCACAATATTTGCAGTATTATTTTCCAAGCCACTCTTTATTCATCCAACCATTTTGCTCACTGCTCAGACCACCGCTGTGAGCTGAGCAGCCTTTTCTATTGAGCTGTCTGCAGTGATGATGATCATGGGGAAACCCTATCCCCAATGAAAGGAAAGGGGAAGCTCCCAGAGACTTCAGGAGCATCTGAATTTCACTGAAGGTCTTTCTATCAAGTACTCACAGCTAATTTACAATTCAATCAATGGTTATGAATGCTGCAAATAATTCCATACAATTTACATTGCAGGAAATTTGTCAAAACTGAGTATATTTGAATTTCTGCTCCCTAATTGCCTAAATCAGTCAGATATCCAGAATTCCTTAGGGGTTTCTACAGACTTGACTAAGCAAAAATTATTGTCATCTATATTTTTTTGCCTTTTATTTTTGTGTTCTATACATGCCTTCACTTTACCCTTTACAATGTAAATAAATTCAATAAATGTACTGACTAGATCCCTATTAATCCTGAGTCTCTGGGAGCCCTGTTAACTGTAACCTATGGTCAACACTGGCAAGTTTTTCATTTATTTTTCCAAGGGTCCAAATGCATTTCATTAAGTCTTTTTTTTCCTGTGGCAGCCCACACCTTAGCAAATGCAAATATTTCTAGTAGCCTGAAAGGTCTAATTAACAATGATTTCCCCACTTCTACTATATGTGCTCTCTTATAAGTATTTTTAAATTGTTATTATTGTTGCTAGCATTTTAAACCCAAAAAATATCTCTTCCTCCATTTCTGCTGAACCAAAGTTCACAACCTGGTGAAGAGTTTCTCTTCCTGAAATGGAACAGAGAACAAAAGCCAAAGTGACAGATAGAAAACTAGAGGTTACAGCCCTCCCTGCATATCTCCAATTTACAATGCTGGTTTATGGCACAGTCACATACAGTGTATTTAAGTTAATTTGAAAATACCATGCATTTGCACAAGACTTTACCATCTGCTGCTTATCTAACTATCATTTGCAGAATTAAGGAGTGTAGGGAAAGGAGCAGATCACAACCTCTATTCCAAACTCTTGCTAACGCTGCAAAGCTTGGTAATACCTATAGCATTTTGTGGTGGGACCTGGTGGAGGTCTACACTGCCACAGCCCCATTAGTGTGGCCTTACTCAGGGCACACAAATTTCAGGGCATTAGGGGTTCTTCCACAGTTCTGCACTCTGTCACATCAAAGGTACCAGCTTGCTTGCAAATAATCTGAGATTTTTCCCATGCACTGTAGTACACTCCACAGGAAATATGCATGTTGGTCTGTGCCTGAGCAAACAGGGAGCTGGGAGCCCTTAGGGGAACGAGCTGAGTTATTCAGTATGGATCTTCCTTAGTCCCATCATCCTATGGGGGCTCTTCATTTCCTAAGTCTTCAATTTAATAAATCCACTCAAATTAACAAATCAGCAATTAATAAGGAATTAATATGGTTCAGGCGTGTTTAAAGTTAAATAAGCACGAAAGTGTTTTACTAAATAGGAGCTTAAGACAACATGTACTACTTTTTTCCTCTAGCTTATACTTTTCGTTTCAAATTGCTCAGGTGGCACTGGTAGCCAAACTCAAACTGACCAGCCACAAAGTCAGGATCAAACAGATCTCTGGTGTTTAAAATACCCTTTGCTGTGACAGTAAGACAGCATGGTCCCCACCAATGGTCCTGTCTAGTGAGGCAGCAATAATATAGATATCATAAAACATAATGCAATTCTTTTCTAAAAATTAAAAACTAATTAATAATAAATCCCTAAACAATGGAAAAACAGAAACAAAACAAGTATAAAATTGTTCCTTCGTGGACCTCATACTGGGATATCAATGGCTGTGGTATCATAATTTCTCTATAACAGGCATGATACAGATGTGGTGCTATTTGTTTAAATTCCTTTTCCAGGAGACAAGGTGGTTGCCTTACCGTAAATGGGTGGATGCAGGAACAGCTGTTACATTCTCCTTGGTGAACCAAGTGGCAAAGTTCTCACACACCTCTGCTCTCCCACTGACACTGTGCCTGTAGATATGCAAGTATTCAGCAATGCACACAATACCTACAAGTATATATATATGTTCCAGGATTTCAATGACAACAGGTTTAATCTGGTTAAAAATTTTTAATTGAAGTCAAAATGCTTTTGCATTTGGCACATGCTGGCAGCAAATAAAGTGATCCTGACGAATGGCATAAAACTATTAATTATGTTTTGTTCACTCTATTCTTACTGCACTGCTTGTGTGGTTAAAAATTAACTCTATGATCTTATTTAAAACAACACACATGTCATTTCAGACATTCCTAAAAAGGATGCTTAGTAATAATAAATAGGTGTGCTTGTCAAGAGAAATTTGCTAACAAAGTGAATTCAAGCATCTTAAATAGATAAAAGAAAGCAACTATAAATTACTGCAGGATAATATTTTCTTCATTTTTTTAAAGATTCCTCTCTCTGTTTTTACTCATTGATGAATTTTAGATATGCAAATAAAGACAATAAATGTTTCATGATGATATGGGCATTCTAGAGTCCCCAGACAACCTTAAACATTTCAATGTCTGGGAGAAGTGTCAGATTATATCATAGTGTTTCCACTATAAATACTAATAATATTGATAAGAATAACTTGAATGATTTGAAAATAAAACTGTCAAAGTTATTCTTGACACAGTAAAGCAAACAGTGAGGAACACATCAGTGTTACCTTGAGGCTGACAGAGCCCTGGGACAGCTGCCCAGAGGGGCTGTGGAGTCTCCCTCTCTGGAGACAATCCAACCCCACCTGGCTGTGTTCCTGTGCCACCTGTTCTTGGTGACCCTGCCTGGGCAGGGGGTTGGACAGGGTGATCTCCAGAGGTCCCTTTGAACCACAACCATCCTGTGCTTCTCATGCAACGAGGCAACAGAAACCAACAGGACTCTGAAAGTCAAGTTTGTAGCACATCTGAATCTTCCATTGACATCTGTACACAAATAAGTGTGCAAATAACTTCAGGAAGGGTACAGTCACCCACTATAAGGCAGGAAAATAAAAAATTCTATGGTTTTGAATAAAAAACTTGCCTGCACAGTCTCAAAAAACCTTTTCTGAGAATCTGGCCTTTTGAACTCACCTCTCTGCAGAGATGCCAATGAGGTTCTCCATGAGCGCACAGATTTTTCTGGGGACAATGTATTTTATTAATCCCATAATCTAAAGAGATAATACATTTGTCAAAAAATAGGGTGCTTTATCAGGATGAATTTGCTCTAACCTAACATTGCTATCTTTTCCCAAACCAGATGAAATAACCTGCACAAACCCACAAGAGCAGTGTTTTCCTTTTGTGTATGTGTTTTCCACCAGTTTAAGAAATTTATGCAAATTTCATTTTCATCAAGTATTTATCTCTCTCCCCCTAATTTTATTTTCTTATTTAGAAATGAGTTTACATCCAGAAAACCCACAACCACCTCGTATTCCCCAAAGCCATTTGCAAGAAACCAGTGAATTCTTAACAATATCCCCTTCAACTAGTCCTATTTTCAGTCTCCATTTGCCCATTCTTGGGTTGCTACACTCTGTCAATAAACTCAAGTAATTGCCTACCAAGGACACACCACAAGCCTATGCATGGGCAACAGAAGGGAAATAAAGCTTAATGTCAGGAAGGCAATCAGTTAACTTTTCTAAGATTGTGCACCAGCATAAAGATGATTGCCTGAATTTCTGATCTGATGGGACAAGTGGGCAAAAGTGTTGGCAAAAGGGGGCGGACACACACTCACACATGGCAATGCCAGGGAGACCTTCTCCAGGCCTCAGTGCACACAGGAGCTTTTACAGGACACTGCCCTTGATATGAATAATATATAAATGCCTTCAGAAATTGCAGGAAAAGCTTGGGGGTTTGTCTCTTTTCTTTCTTTTTAAAGAGCACAACTACTTTCATCACCTTTTTGTAAATCCTTCACAGTGTGTTATCATATTGTTTATATGCAAAGACAGCGCTTCTTACTGAGCATGGTTTAAATTGTCTGAGGAATTCTCTCTAAGACTTATGAAAGAAGTCTCTTTTGTGCATAATATCCTTTTATTTTCCCACTTCATTTATTTTGCTAACCAAAATGTGTGTATACATCTAACCACATAATGTTTTGGCACCTTTGAACTATTTCTAACAATCTTTTTGATCCATATATGGGCACAGGAATGTTGGGAATGTAAAATACAGATATAATTTTAGCCAGCAACCGTCAGCTAGTAAGTTAAATGTTTTGTATGCCCTAGAAACTCAGATTCAGAAAGAGAAACTATATTTAACAATCTCTCATCTATCCAATCAGTCCTTGAAGTATAAACATGTCATTTCATATATCCCGACTGCTCAAGTTCACATCAGCAAATACCAATTGAAAGCTTAAAGGATGTGATGGTTTACCTCAGAAACTCATAACTTTAAAAAAAAAATAAATAAACAAACAGCCACACAAAGAAGGAAAAAGCTGCTTACATTTAATAAACAGGTATTTTTAACGTGGCTTTCATTTAGAGTTCTTGATCTTAACAAAATGATGTCACCCTTTAAAGATGCAAGAGCACTTACAGCTCTGTTCTTACTCAGGCAAAGGGCTGAAGAACTGGGTTCAAAATCACCTGCCTGCTCTGCTCTGGTTTGAAAGCACAACTGTATTATCTCTTCTGGATATGGTGATGGGTCTGATCTACAATAACCACTACAATGGCATTGTGCACATCAATAAAGAACCATGATAATCCTCTAGCAAAAATTAATTTATTAATGAAATGAATAATTAAATCTGCTGAAAAACACATTTGCAGGAAGTTAACCAAAGGTGTTTTGAATAAGAATAGGGCTTTTTCTTAAATCTATAAGTACAATAGACTTGCTAAAGTAAATAACCCTGTGAGTTACTTACCTCATAATGTATTTAGTTATAATATTAAATGGATAAAGTACTTGATCATCTCCCAGGATAATAAAGCTGGTGGTATGGAGAAAAGCCTCCATGGGATTAAGAGAGAGTTAAAACATTTCAAATATGCAATTAAAGGCATTCTAGCATGCCTGTGATCTCTGCTCTGGTTTCCTATTTACAGAGAAGGAAAACTGGCTCAGACCTCCTAGACTAAGACAAGGAAGTATGCAAAATCGAGCAGTCTCTGTGCCAGCTCTTGCTAATCCTTTTCAGTATGGTTTGCTGCTAATTTGTCATGGCACATATTTGCCTTATGTCTAATTAGCATCAAATTGCAAACTGCTATTTGCTAACAATTTGTTGCATCAATCTGCTTGAAAATCTATAGTTTAGAACTGGATTGCAGCTTATTCTGTCTATCAAAATTCCATTTCATACATATCACCATAAACTATTTCCCTCTAAAAAAAACCAACATACATTTTAAAATAAAGCCTATACAAAGTTGTAGGGTTTGCTTCTTTGTTGCATCCTCCATTTATATTTTGCTATAACTTTTTTATAACTGGAATGAAATAAAGAACAGCTTGCTCTTTGTTTAGAGTTAAATCTAGCTACAGTTACCTCACCTCTATAATACAAAAGGTCCATACAAAATCATCATCTATATTTTGGAGACTACAGTCAAGACCTTTACAAGAAAAAATTGTGGTCTGGAAGTGGCTCACAAAACACATGAAAATTTCAGCCAAGGAATTTGCCAGGTTTAGGAACTGGCTAATCTGTTCTGTTCGACATGCACAGATACTGCAATAAGCAAATAGCTAAAAATCTTTGTCACAAACAAACACTGTTGCAAAGATGTTCTTCAATAAATTTATAAGTGATGTGGGAGCTGTCTATACATAAGATTTCCTCCCCCGCTATGCCTCATTAGAAACAGATGGAATACTCCTGCCACATGCCTTGCAGGGGATGGATGGAAATGTGTCAGTGCAGGGCCCAGACGACAAGATTCACTCCGTAATAGCACACGATGTTCTAAGCAGTCTCCTCTGCTCTGTTCCAGGGATGGTATGGGGGCATCAGATCAGCATGTATACATGCTGCTTCTCTGGAAGAATGATTGCAGCCCACATAAGATGATGTTTCATATCTACATGTGGTACAGATGGAATCAAAATGGGTTGGTTTCTTTCCCATGCCACAAAGCATTTGAAATTTTCAGAAGTATTTCATCTTGAAAAAGCTGAATTTATGGGGCTGAGAGACATGGTGGGAGTGAACAAGAATACAAGATGAGAAACTCAAATAGGCAATATCCATATAAATGCTCTGAGCCCCAAATTGCAGTTGGTTCTGCATTTTTCTTTGCCATTTTAATCCAAAATTCCATATTGGGCACTAGACATGTTTTTCTCCTCAAGTTTCAACTAAATCAGTACAATGCTTGCCTTTCTGTGAATTGGCTTTTGCTATAGCAAACAAATGTAGCCAAATTTTCTGCCCACTTCTGTGTAAAGTTTGCATACTTTCTCCTTGTGAAAGAGTGAGACAAGCTCAGTATAAAATGTAGTTAAATATAGTTCAAGCTTTCAGAGCTGAATGAGAAGACAAGTCTGTCTTTGCTATATCTATACCCAATAAAAAGCCTTCTCAGGTTACAGGGAATTGAATGTAACCTACAAAAGCAGATTAAACAGACCTTTAAGAAGTGCTTATCACTTAAGATGAATCCTGCTCCCCATAGCTGTAATGAATACAGACTGAGAACCAGGTTTAGCACTTTGGAGTGCTTAAATAAGGATGGCCATAAATACTGACCTTGCTGACCTCTTGAAGGCCCTTCCCACCCGAATTACCTAAGAACTGACATATAATTTGATAAATATTTAGTATTTCAGGGGGGGTTTTCTGTATACATCACATCAGAGAAAAGTCCAGCACAGATGCACACTGGTGGTCACTGCTGCCTGTAAAAACACTGATGGGCTTAAGGAGAAGACTGCTACAAATGGTCAAAACAGAAATGAGAGAACTACCTGTTTCCATCAAGATCATGTGACATCCCCTTTATTTGTATCATAAGCAATAATATCATATCAATTATATCTCAGAGGAAGCTTTGCCTGTCCTTCAGGAGCTGTTAATGTGTTAAGAGGCTCACAACATTTCCCTGAAACTAAGAAAAAAATAAGTAACACAGAAACATAATAGTGAACACGCTGTTGTGAGAAGATACTACATTAAGCAACAGACACTGTCAGTGGCACAAATGTGAGGAGCAATTCCCATATTATGGAAAAGGGCTGCTGCCTTTGAATGGATTGTACCAAAATACTGCCTGTGTGAGCTGCACATCCATGGCAATGTATGGTAAAGTGAGAGTACAACTCACGGAAAGAATACAACTTTTCCTGAGTTTATTTTATGAGTATTAACATGTCACACTGCTTTACAAATGTGTTAATGTCACAAATTTTATAGAACTTCTCTTTACATGTGTCCCTAATGGACGATATTTTAGAGACTACACTAATTTCTCTGTTTCAGAATGAGATATAAATATAGTAAGGGCCAATTTTGTGCATGGAAGTGGGAATGCAATCTGGGCAGCTAAGCACCTCTTAATCTTCCAATCTGGAGAATAGAATTAAGGCTTTTTCATTTTGGCTGAAGGGAAACCAGTCTGTGTGCCCTGAATTCTCTCCAGATTTTCTGGATGTGGGATCAGCAGTATGTCCCATCAGTAGCCAAAAGAGCTGTGTATGCTGCAAGATGATACACCTGCAACAGGAAGTTTGGGAACAGTTTTCTGCCCTCACAGCTTCCTAAACTGAGAGGGATTTGGGATCAGCAGAGCTCCTGTATTCTGCAAGCATGCAGCAAGTAGGATTCATTCCTTGTCTTCTCTATAACAACACTGGTTTCTTGAAGAACTGAAGCCCTAATTTTTCATTTATACCTAACTTGTTAATGGTTTCTATAAAACAAAACCAAAAATTTCTAGGTGTATCTTTTCTTCTTATGTTAAAAAAGCAAGAAAGTCAGGTATCTTACAACCTTATAAAATATAAAGACATAAGGAAATTACTTTTCCCCCCTGTCAATTAAAAAGAAATAGAATAAATGTATCAACAAAAATAAAAAAGAAAAAGTATTTAGAAGTGTGCAGCCTTGACATAATTAGATCTACCAAATCTAGGTCAGCTGAGGATGCTGGATTCACACGCCCATTATTTATTCAAAACTTCAGACCAGTGCTGTTCCAATTGACAGCTCCCTAGCTGTGACTCTTCCAAGCACTAACAGAACCACCATGCTACACAGACATCTAACATAGCTCTGGAAAAGAGATTCCCACCTCACCTGAAAAACTCCAAAGGCATTGGATATGCAGCAAGGAACACCGTAATCATCACTTATTTGTGGCTGGTCAGCTGGGTCTGCAGTGGAAATCAGCCCTGGGATTTCAGTGCTTGTGGAACCAGAGAACAGGCCTATCCATGAACAAATAGAAAAAGTTAAGTCTAAATTCACCAGGTAAGAAAGTAGTGGCATTATGTGTGTAAAACTGAGAAGTGCTCAAACAGTCTCCCAAAATGCCACCACTACCATAAACTGCTTTGGGCTTAAATAACCTGGAGTTTAGACTGACACGTAAATGGAGCCCCAAGGTGAGTGACTGACATATTGGAAAGTGTATTCATATCAATATCCTTGGAAATGTCTGGCACATACCATATGCACATTTCAACTTATGCTTTTGTATACTGCTTGCAAAATGTGTTTTGCAACATACGAAATGGCTAATTCAAGTGCAGGGTAAAAGTCAGTGCTGCCAGACAGCAGACTTCCTCCTTTGGCATGAACAAGCACTAAAGAGCTGTGTTTATGTTCCCAAATCCAAGCCATACTGATGGCTCAATGATAGACATCTTCTACACTTCCTATTTTTTTCTCGTAGAAAAGACAGCTCTATATTCAGTTAAGTAGCCTGAAAAAATCTATTGGAAACGCTAAGAAAATGTTTTCAGTCAAAACTTGGATTTGGGAGCTATTAATGGGAATAAATTTACTTAGAAAAAGAAAAAAAAAAAACAAACCTACAGCTCTTGACAGCATACAAGGCTCAAAATGTCACTGTAAATACATTTTAATCCTGCTCCAACAACCTACTATATTCAGTATACAAGAAGACCTATATGCTTCCCTCCTAGTCCTCTAGAATGCTAAACAACAATATACTTCAACATAAAACATGTTGCTCTTGGTTACATACAATAAATCGCCGTATATCCCTTCCCTCTTCTCATTCACATTCTAATGAATGCTTCTCTGCTGGTCAACTATAACACAAGGCTCCAAGTACTTTTCTCCTTGTCAAATAGCACTCTATAAAAAATACTATTGCCCTCCTGATTTAGGATACATACACATGGCTAGCAAGGAAAAAACTGCACAGTTTGGCAAATAAAGTCTCGTGTGGGAATTTTCCCCCACGATTACCAGAGAAGATAAATGAAATTTTCAGACACAGCCCTATCAAACTCCACAGCACGGCGGGTGTGGGGTTCACATGCAATAAAAGGAGGAACCTGAGAGGAAAGTTGTTTTTGCAGCCTAAATAATGAGGGCGAGCCTTGCAACACTGGCAGTGGAGGAAGCGTTTTCATTAGGTGGGTTTCACTTTCTTCCTCGGTGCAGCAATCCACTTACAGGAGCTGTATGTTGTTACATGACACATTTCCACTTTCTTACAGGACTGCCTGTGATTTTTTGAATGCTGTTTGTTGTTACTGCCTTTCTTCTCCGACACAATGCACCAATTTTTAACCTTTTCAGTAACCTAGTGACACCTCTGGGATATTACAGTATTCCTGTCAAAATGTCTGGTCTACAACAATAAACTTTACATTGATGTCTTGCTTTTTGGGAATAATTACACTGTTCCTTAAATGTTAGCCTATTTACTATTTGTGCAAAAAGATGACAATAAAATCAATGGAACACAATTCCCAAATGTGCATCAAAGTCTTTTGCAATGTTAATGGATTAGCGTGTCTACAGAGGTGTAAGATCATTTTGTCTTGATGCTTGCACTTGCACATGAGATGCACTTATGCAAGGATAAACTTATTAACCCTTATCTGCTGAGCTCATCCCTTCAAAAAGTTAGTTTAATCTCCCTGCATTTGTCAGGATTCCTTTTTTTTTCCTCTATTTTTTTTCCCCTCCTTTAAGCCAGGCCTGGGAATGCTGCCCATCGATCAATAGGTGTATGATGAAGGAACTTCGTCCTGCTACCTGTGACCAGCGGCTGTTTTTCCAATGATTCCGCAGGAGTCAAAAACTCAACAAAGCGGATCGTGGCTGCTGTAAAGGGAGCATGCTGCTCATGTCTGTGACCACTGTATGCAAAGCTTGGCATTAGTCACCGCCAGGCCGCCTCTGACAGCCCTGAAGTGAGGGAGATTAATGTGAGGCAGGGGCACTTTATTATTGTCATTCTGTTCTTTCACACTCTGCCTCTGACTTTCAATTTTGCTCCAGAATTAATTGTCTGCTCCCTACAGTATGACTGATGTAGAAGGATACAAGTAACATAGGCACCTGGTTCTGGCCTTGACAATCTGACTCCTTGTTGCAGGATGTATTGTGTACAGTCAAATTCAGGGACAGACGGGCATCTTTCAAAGAAATCAGCCAATGTTTCTTTTGACTTCAATCAGATTTGACTGTAGATTATCCTTCTCTAAGAACAATTTTTTTCTTGTAGAGATGCTAACAAAATGCCAGTGCCATTATTAAGTACCACTACATGATACTATTGCTCTGCTTTATGCAGCCTCATATGAGGCCTTTCTCTCCAAGTCTTTCTTTTTATGCTGTAAGGCAGTAAATTAGTCATGTAGCAGTGTTAAATCCCTACCCTCTCAGAGTTAAGCATTGTTGTGAGAACATTATATATGGTATCTTTGACAATAAAAATACATGGCTATGTAAGTCAGTATCATTTACTATTTATTGGGCTAACAGTTCCAAAGCAAATTACACACAAAGTAAGACAAATAGTTAAAGACCTTGTATCTAATAGAATATCTGACTGTATATCAGACTTAAAATGAACTGCTGTACTGAGAGATCAAAGAACATCTTTACTAGAGCATAGAGGATGGAAAAAAAATATCACTTTTCAGATGGAAAAAAATCATAGAGAATCAGTCTTTGCACGTGCATCCCTATCTATCAGTCTGCTTTTTCCCACTTTAACACCTGATGGTGACAAATGCAAAGGCAGTTCTACACTGCAGCAAAACAAGGAGTTTCACCTTTATCTTTAAACAATAAGCATTTCCTGGTAGTCACAGACATTGCTATCAGACATACAGGCAACAATATCAACACTCACTGCTCTGAAAATCTGGTGCACTGCAAACTATTTGACCAAGGCTTCGTCTTTGTGCCAAATACTCATTAATACTTTCAATAAAATTTTATCATTTTTGGTCAGACTGGTGATAAACCTTTCAGAGCTACATGGTTGAGAAACTATCAGATGTAAACAAAACATAGAGGAAGAAGCAACACAATGTTCCATTACCTAATATGTCTCCCATAGTACATGGGGGGCGTTCTTCAAGAGGATCTGGGGAATTTTTTCCCAAATACCCTCTCTCAACAGAACATGCAATAAATTATTGTGGCTTTAACTCATTTAATCCTTCAATACAATCATGATATTATGTGAAAGGGTACAGAAATACATAATATGCTGAACTGTCTCTATCCTGGATACTAGAAGGAAAATTACCACCATTCAGTGACGATGATCCCACCTCATTACATTAATGATTCACCACGATGAGTAAAACAAAAAATAACTACTTGAATTTATGAGAGGAAGCAGCTCTTCCCACTTGCTCCAGTTTTCCCAGACCTCTGGGCAAAGTAAATTTCAGGATGCATTTCAACTTCCTTAAAAGACACAAAAAGCAATGGGAAACTCTGCCTCTTTAAAAAGGTGCGCAAGTAAATGCTGTAATATCCTTCAAACCTGACATTAAGTATTCAAATGTTACTTAAGCAAAGTGTGAGCAATTAAATTAATCAATCTTCCCAGCCATGTACTGAACAGATGTTCAATAAATCCTCTCTGCTTACAGTGTGGGAGAAAGAAAGTCCACTTTTAGCTGTCCTTCAGTGATGACATCCCTCAGCCCGTCCTTTCTCTGGGCCTCATGGGCCACTGCCAGGCAGTTCTGCTGTGTTGTTTCTTTATTATAAATAACAACAGACCACCTGGACTACCTGCAGTACCTGGAAGCTGAGGTTTAATGATCCTTCAGGCTACATCCTCAGCTCTCTCCTGAACCCAGATAATGGGACTGATGGGAATGGCAGAGGAGTGACGGATGGCAGTGACGAATGACTCCAGACAAACATGTGCTGACAACTAGTGAATATGGGGCAGCCTTGCAGAAAGGTCAAGATAAAAGTGTTTGCTTGACTTTCAAAGTTTCTCCATGAGAAAACCACTCGGAATGCTCAGATTTGTTACTACCAGCTAACTCTGCCGAGCAATTGTGCACACCATGCTACCAGAGCAGCACAAATCTGGCCAGCGACAACACAAGTGGGATCCCGAGTAAAAGGAGGTGATCTGCAAAGCCAGAACAGTGCAACCACAGCAGCATGCGAGAACCTGGATGTCTGCAGTTTTCAGTGTTAAGGAGCAGCTACAGACACGTCCTCATGTTTTTTACAGGTGCCTATTCTTCTGTAATCACGTTCCCAGCCCAGTCACACCACCACTCTCCCATTTCCCCCCCGGCACTGGGAAAGGCTACAGCACTACCCCATCTTCCTGCCCCATTAAAGCAGCAAAGTCTTTTCTTAGAAGGACTTCTAAAGTTTGCCTGAAGTCCTGCCATGTAAAATTTCATTGTTACGAGACCCTCACAGCATCATCTCCATTTTAAAACCTCGGATTTCATTAAGGGCCAAGGTTTTAGGTCACGCTCCCCAAACCTTAAACAACCAATCCTCTTGGTTATGGGATCTATACAATGCATCCCATCATCTTAACTTGTTACATGTAAGTATCACCCGTGATCAAATGAGTCGACTGACATTCAAATGTAATAGTTAAGATTTCTGCACCACAGATATACAACTTCAACCTTTTGAATGCTGCCATTCCATATATGGACTTTATCCACATTTTAATGAGGCTTTAAAATCTCCAAGATTAAGCTAGTATTTTATATAGAACTGCCTGCTTTTTATGGTATCCTGACATGTTGTACAACATTTGTGACTATATTGATCCTTATAAATTCAGCATCTCTATACATTCCCGAAAAGCATTCCATGTTCAGTCTGCAGTACAAACAGCAGGGCATGAAGGGGGTGAGGGCAGGACATGCAGAGGGGACAGTCTTTATGCCATTTGCTCAGCACTAAACAGACAGGTAAGGAATATTTCACTAACACTAAATATATTAGTTTCATAACTCAGCAATTCTCAAAAAGAATCAAAATGCCACTTTCAAAATGCGCAATATAGAAATGCTGGGGTTCTTTCTCAAATTTTACCTTATTTCAGTCTCCTTCAGACAAATCCTGAGGGAGTAAACTGTACTCTTCTCCCACCTGGGACAGTTATACATCTTCATGCCCTCACCTTTGCCTGTCTGCAGAGACAAGCTTTCTTGTGTTTCCCCATGCAGTTTCATGCTTTTAATCTGAAACAAATGATTGCAGAGAGGAAAAAAAAAAAAAAAAAAAAAGCATTATCACCTTGGCAAGCATCAGGAGTATACAGAAAAAAAAAAAGAAAGGGTCTATGGGCAAATTCATCTTCCATTGCTACAATCAATCTCTCACCTAAAGAAATACACAATAACTAGGCAGGAAAGGGCCAAGATTTATGGCCTAGAAACATCTCCACTGACCAGCATACACCTACCCTTCTTGGCTCCCTCCTTGCCAGAATGGCTCTTTCTAACAGTTACAATGATATACTGTCTCTCCCTACTGTTTTACAAGTACATTAGCTTTATTTAATGAGATCTCTGAGTAATTTAACAGATGTATATAGGACATAAGACTAGAAAAACTCTTGCTACTTGAACACTTTCGCCAAGATATTCCAGGGCTAGCTAATCTCCACTAGCATGTTACAGGCTGTGAAATACTGTTATTGGAATTTTGGTAAGGTTTCTAAAAATCATTTTAATAGAAATGTTATATTATAATCAAATAGAACAGTGCCATATTCAACATTTGCTTGTATCAAGCCCATTAAAATAAGGTTAAAAGTAGTTGCTTTAGTTCTTCAGAACTATTCATATATTAAAAGGCCTGAGAGAAATTCAGAAGCAGAGATGAATATATCTGTTAAATCTTGCACCCTGTTCTTTCCCATAACTCCAACATCCTGTCCCAAGGGGAAAAAAACCCAGATTCTTCCATTTTTAAAACATATATTCAGCTTTAAAGTTCACAATAACTGGATCCCTCAGTAAGAAAGCATTTTAAAATACTGTATTCTGAGGTTTTGTTTAATATATGAAGTATAACCAGCCATTACTTTAACACAATAGCTCTGCTTCCCATTATTTTATTATTTCTGTTTCTGAGCAACAGACAATGTTTTGGATGGCTGCTGTTATCCAGCAAACCAGTTTTAAATAATAGCGTTTATACGGGAAAAGATGAAATGAAAGAAACTGCAATAATAACTTTTTAAATAACTCTAATAAGCTACCAATTAATAATACAGAAGGTGGCAAGAAGGAATTACCTGTTTAAAGTAACATTCAAACAATTTTTCATAGTAAGAGAATCATGGGCATAAACTTCATGAATTTGTCTGTGTATTTTTAACAGCAGAGAATCTACAAAGATCTATAGAGTGCATTGCTGTTTTCTCACATGCTATACTTTTAAAATTGATTAAAAATAGATTATTGTCCCAAATTCAGTAAATTACTTCAATGAACTACATTAAAAAAAAAAAAAAAATCAACAGCTTCAATTCTACCCAGTAGTGAGACCAGTACTAATTGAGTTTAGTGGCATTTTTCTGTAAATAATATATAGTCTCATTAAAAAAGGTTTATTTTGGTTTGAAAACATATTTCTTTTAAAAATTCTTTTAAGCCGAAGTGGGGGGGAAAGGGGGAAAAAAAAAGGATGAGAGTAATATTTACTATTCTGGCAAAGTGTTCCATGTCTTTCTGGCTTACAGGATATTGTGTTAACCTTGAATTAGACCATAAAAAAAAAGGTCTAGCACATTTATATATAATTACCATAGAAGACTATAGAATTTACAGATGCAACAGATGTCTAATATTTAGAGAAAACCCACATATGTATCCGACCAAAGCAAACATACCAACCCACACTCTGAACGGTTCATCACACCGCACCCAGCAGCAACAATTCCTTGATTAGAAAGCAGAATCGTCCTGTTGTGAGCATAAAACCTGCATATCTCTTGAAATATCAGAAAACACTGATAAATTTCAGGGCACAAAATTACGAAGGGTCACACCAGGTAAAATTATGCTCGGGATCAAGAACAGACAAAATGACTCCCAAAGTAGAAAAGAGTGGGGGAGGAAAAGGAAGAACACGAGGTGGTGTAGAGCAAATTCATGGCATGAAATTTCATTTCTTGAGAGCTATACATCAAGCTGCATTTGTTTAATGAGGTTGACACTAGAAAGATGTATAGAACATGTCAGACACCCAGTACCAGTGCGTTCTGGGAAAAAGATAACATCTGAGGATCTGACCACTCACTTCGTCTTCTGGCCAGACTTCTCTATCTACTGGTTCTTCAGGGGATTATAAATGAGAGGGCAGGAGGAACAAGGAGCAAAATAATGAAAAACACACAAAAAAAGAAAAATTATAACATTGTAGATCCAAGGAAAGCCAAATTTATTGACCTCACAACTACATAATCAAGAGAAAGTTATCACTGTGGAAACTTTTACTAAAGCAGAATGATCTTAAATAACAAGGGAGTGCTATGAAATTTACAGCACTTTTAAGATATGCAAATTGAATGCAAGGTATAGACATAAGGGTAATTAATTGTAAATCTAAGAATAATGTTTCTTTGTCAGGGCTGTCTCCATGTTGTGGAATACATTCTAATGTGCCTTAACTCTGAATATTTCTTAAAGGCTGTTCTAATTATAAGATGCTCAGAATTTCAAAATAGTAGTTATTCTTATCGTTTAATATAGCTGCTGTAAAGTTTCATAACAAAATTTACTGATTACATGAAAATATTTTATTTTAATTTTCAAGGATAAAGCACTTGTTTAAAAGTCTAGGCACTGAGTCTTTAACTTGGCAAAAAAAATAATATGATGGAAACAGCTTTTGCCTAAAACAGTGTTTTGTGGTGGTTTTGGCTGTTTGGTTTTTTTTAAGGAGGAGAAAAGAAAGAGGCAAAGAACCAACATAACTAACTGTAAATGTCTTTATCTGCTGCATTTTTGAAGTTATAATGCTGGCTTTCTAAGGACTTCATAGAATAAAACAGAATTTCATAATTTAATTATTTACTTAATTTTTTTCCTATTATTGAAGTCATTTCATGTGACAATAATTCAGATCAACCTTTCCAGTGCACCATGACTACAAAAATCCACTTTCTCACTTACAAATTTGGCAAACAAGCCCCAAGTTTGAAAGGAAATTTACATAAACTTTTAGAACATGTAAAATCTTTTACAGCACTAATTCAAGCCCCTGCCAGCTTCAGCAGCAGGCCTTCCTACATGGCTGTGCCTCCTGACAAAAAACCCACTGCTTGAGCTGCTTTCAGTGTTTAATCAATTCAGACAAATTAAAATGAAGCTTATTTAGGGGGCAGCACAGTAAACAGTCTTCAACACCAATGCCATGATAGCCAAGATGCCCTGGATTTTTAGTGAAAACACACTTATTTACCCTCATGTCTTAGCAGAACTTGCTACAGACCTGTGGCAGGGCTAAGCAGTACTGGAGAGCAGAGCATGAGCAGCCAAAGCTCTCTGAGTCAGATCCCTGAGCACCAAACATCAGGAACTCAGGGGTTTGTGAAATGATTCCAGCTGATACCTGCAAAATTCCAGCAAAACCCAGTCTAATCACAGATATTGTGTTACAAAGAATCTCCACTTCCTTATTTTCCCCAGTCACACTGCCAATCGTGCAGGGATCATCCATATCCCCCATATACAGGATATGCTTTTCCTGCTCCAAAGGGAAGAGAGCAGAGCACTTCACAACCACCTGGTTTTGGAAGGGTGCAGTGGGAGAGTTGGCCAGAGGTGGGAGGATCAACTGGGAGGATTGCAGCCCTTGGTGAAAACCAAACCTCGCTTTTCTGGGCTCAGGAGGAGAGGAAGGGAAGGAGAAGAGCCACAGTTCCTCAAGCACCTGGTGCTTAATAGCAAAACCTCAAAAATAATAGTTAAAAATTTTGACCAGCAAAATCAGCACGAGAAAAAAATGCATTTCAGAACCACAGCAAAGTTTTTGGGAAACAGGGAACAAAGGGAGATGTTGGTCACCACTGTGTAACACAAAAGTAAATGCTAAGACGACTTTGGAAATGTGAACATCATCCCTTTGTGCTGCTCTTCCTAAACAAATAAAATATTCTGTTAATATTTTTTACCTAAGTATAACATACCATAACTTTAGCTCCCCTTCAGTGACAGTTTGTGCTTAAAGTTCTGTTATAGTTTAAACAGAGACCTCAGGAAATTTTGAAATCACTGCCAGATATAGAGGCAGATTTCATAACATGAGTTAAATGCATCATATGCTTACATGAGAGGGTCTCTCCTATATAACACTTGCAGAAATTATAAATTCTCCATATGCCAGCAGAGTTAATAGCTTCCTTAAAGGATCTTTCAGAAATTATGCTTGCACAGGAGTAAGTTTCCAAAACTTTCTCTAAGGAAAAAGAAAGCCAAGGCACTTATTAATAGTGGGTTGAAACTGAGGCAAACTGAAGGTGTCATCCCTCCTTTCCTGCACAAGGCCTAAACCTTCAAGAACCTGAAGAATTCTCCTTGAAACCCACTGCTCTAACTCCTTGAGAAGGCAGAAAATTCAGTCTGGAGTTAGTGAAGGCTGTGAGAGAACAGTTAGGGTACAATGTGTGGCAAGGTCATGCAAAAATGTCTAAAGGCCACTTGGGGAGGAATCCTAGGAGACAAACTTCATGTTTGTGGTGGAGATAAAGGATACAAAGGCAGATTTTTCCTTTTCTGTGCAGTGCATTGGAAATTCTATTAGAGCAGTGATAAGAGACCCTGATCTGGAAGTACAAGGCTCCTGCTTCCTCCAGCTGCTTTTCTATGGTGTGACTGACAAAGGTTACTGTCCTTCCTGAAGCATTTTTGTGCATTGTGGTTTGAATCAGGTTTCAAGTGGAGATCACCATTTCTCTCAATGAATGAGTGAAGGTCTGTGTGTCTCAGGCTCAGCACACAGGTTAACCACAGCTATGTGCACCCACATTAATTCCTCTCATTAGTCTGTGGTAGCGGCCAGTAATTTTACTCACTGATTTTGAAGGTTTGGTGAACATTTCAAATTGTTATAATTTTGTCAAAATCTCTGATATACAAATGCCCAGAAAACACAGAATGGCAGAGGAGCCAAACTCAGTTTACACAATAGCCCTGACTCAAGGGTTAATGCCAGCAGGTTTTTTTAAGCCAGTTATTTCTAAAGTCATTAATCACCAAAAATTTACATTTATTTTCTGATCCTTGTCACTCAAACCCAGCTTCTCCAGGTCCATTACTGCCAAATTAAACTGCTATGAAAACAAACTGTGGAGCATAACTTGGTTTCCTCTCTTCTGCTCTCCAGTCAGCCAACAATTCTAGCTTAGCAGTTGAATAGGCTGAATCTGTTATAGTTCATCCTTCTCACTTGAAAATAACAATGGGAAGATCTAGGGACCAGACACCAACTACACATTTTGTGGGTTTGTTGTTTGGGGTTTTTTTCTTCTCTTTTCCATAGAAATGATTCCTATTTTCCTTGCATTAATCAATGCTGAGGTGAACTTTCAGCATTTGGAAGTACAGAAAGCAGACTAATAAAAGAGTAATTCAGGACCTATTCAGAAGTCCACTCTCACAGGATGAAACACCATGTGCTAAACATTCCCACCTGTTTCCATGGGCCTGAGTGATCAGCAAACATACACAAGGTGTATGGTGGGAGAGCAGAACAGGCAAATGCAGCATCTGGCCTTACACCCTCCTTATTAAACAGACTTAGTTCTAATTACTGTAAGATGGATAGTCTTACAAAATACTTTTTATTCCTAAGGTCATTAAGAAAAGTGGAATTCCTCACCTTGTCCTTAAACTCAGTGGAAACTGCTCAGTTCACCTCTTTCGCTTGGTGTGTTTAATTATTTGCACAGCTTGAATTAATACTAGGTCTACATCTGAATGTCTCTGCTTGTCTTACTTTCTGCCAATCACTTCACAAGACCCAGAATTTGAGGTTTTCTTGCTCAGGAGCCATCAGGGAAAAAAAAAAAATCAGATGAAAACATTTAAGTACAGTGAGATGACTGGTATTTTCAAAGAACCCTTACTGCAGTCTCTCTATTTTCTAGCATAAGAAGTTGTTCCTAGGCAATTAGGAGAGAGAGAAATATAATATCAGGCAAAATGATACACTGACACTTCACATCACAACAGTATGAGGGATCTGTGGTGGTTCAAACAGAATCTGGTGAAGCCACGTTTACACAGCCTGTTCCCCCACTGCCTCTAATTTCACATGCAGAATAGCAAGGGGAATCCCTTCCAAAATCAGAGCACCATGAGCTGCAAAAAGGTTCATTGAGATTAGACATCTAGATACATAAAAAAAAAAAAAGGAAATTTATAAGGAAATAAATTCATGGCCACAATGAGGTAACAATTATGTTTTACAGAATGGATATACATTCTTGTGCAATATATGCAAGTGCAAAGTTTGCAATTTCAAATATGACTCAATACAAATGGGAGCTTTGGCAAACAAGCACATAGCTCTCTTTTTTTATTTTTAATAAGAGTTTCACGTAACATTTGAGATGCCAAGTAAAAGAGGGTGAAATGCTGCTACCTACAAAGGCACAACATTCCTCTGCATTAGTATGGAATCATATCTAAATAAAAAAAAAAAAATGAAAAAAAAAAGTAGAATGAAGCGAAAGAAAAATAATAAACCCAAAGCTCCAGATTAAATCCTTTACTACCTTATATCCTTTACAGGCAACACCAAGTCAGTGTATTTGCCCAGCATGTAAGTCAGGGCACAAATTGGCCCTTCAGCTCTGAGATCCCTCCAAGCTTTCCCACCAGCTTGCTGAGCGTAATTTGGGCTGGGTTATTTAAAGCTACCCGGGATAATACAGTATGAAGAGTGGTGTGAACAATAACTCTTGCACAATTTATCACACAGAGAAGAGCTACTAATCTTTTTAGAAAACAAGGTATTCAAAATTATTTAATGCTAATATTTATGCATCAGAAAGCATTCTAAGCACAAAACAGCCCTCCTCCCCCTCCCCATGCACACACACAACACGCATTTGTGAGCATCTTCAGCCACAATACACCATATTTTCAGAGAGTCTTGGAATTATCGTAGTGTATGTTGGCATTTATGAAACTCTGTTATTAATGCCACTCTCATAACAAAGATAAGCTGTGTTTACAATACTAATACCTTCCACAAATAATTAGGTATGTATAGCTACACATATAGTCTTATATACCAGTAGTGGCTCAAAA
The DNA here is from genome assembly GCA_035221455.1 of Xenops minutus. NCBI lineage: Eukaryota > Metazoa > Chordata > Aves > Passeriformes > Furnariidae > Xenops > Xenops minutus. The sequence continues at coordinate 5,053,781 of JAWWEE010000018.1, read as the reverse complement.
CTGTAAATTTCAAGTATATTATTGTAATAAACACTAATAATAGCAATAATTATAAAAAGAAGTTTGGCATGCAGAATTCTGTACCACGCTGTCAGTTAAAAACAGAACCAAAACACCCAAGACAAAATGAGGGAACATTTTATGATCAACTATTATTTTCTTAGCTCTTCTTTGTGGTTTTTTTTCCCCTATAACATGGTATTATTTTAGAAAATAAAAAACTGCAACTATATCAACCTTAAGGTAATTATGAAATTGGTCTAAAGTGGCACCTATTCCTAACCAAGCACATGGGTATCAGTATCCATCACTGCAATTATGTGACTATTGATACATTCTCTTAAAACCTCTTAAGTTTCCAAAAGCAGTGCTTCTTTGAATAATTTTCAAAGTCTCTCATAAGAACACGGGGTTTTTTTCACATGTCAACAGTCTAAAAGTGAAAATTATAAATTTTCATGCCAGTTTTTTTTTTTAATATTAAACACAATCACAGAAAAATAAACCCTGTTATTCCATTGCTCCATAGGAGAGCTAGATGCTTCCTTTGCCTCAGTTAGCATAGGTGCAATAAATCAATAAATCATAAAAATCACTTATTATTCTCTTGCATGCAGTACAGGTTCTACTCCCAACTCAACACAGGACTTACTAGGCCAGCCAACTTCCTACTTGAACTTTTTTGCAGCACTCTCGTTGCAACACACTGAACCTGTGTTTGTTTTGGCAATCCTGTGTCACAATTAGAGAATTAAGCATGTTCTACACGATCTCCAGCTTTGGCAATCCAGAAGGATAACAAAGTTACATGTAATCAACCAAAATCCTTTTTATAAATGTTTCCAAAGTTCATTTAAAGCCAAACATTAAAGCCCCACAGCCTCCCAGATCACACAGTGGGGGGCTAAGTGGGCACTTTATCATCTCCATAGATCTAAGGGGGGGAGGAAATTTGCCAATTAGTTTATAGATATAACAAGGGGGCAAAGGGCTTGGTATGCACATCGCTACAAACATTCAAACACACACCACTGCATTCAAGCCTGAGAGGAATTGGTAGCAGTACCTCAGTTATCAGCTGGAAGAGCACTCTCCTCTAAGTCAGCCTCTCTTGCTTAACTCTTAGATCCATTAGGCTGAGCATGAACCCTCCATGCACAGCTTTCCAGGGTGCTGCTGCTTCCCACACATTCCCTTTTTAACAAGTTTATATTGAAGAGATTTTACTGAAGCAAGAGACTTGGTTGGGTAAAAAGAAACAGCCCTATTATCAAACCAGAGGCAAAAGCAAAAGAACAGATATCTGAAATTCCTCCAACTCTCTTTGCACAGTCCCTTTTAAGATGTCTCAGACTTCATTCCTTATCTCTCTATGCTGAACTTCAGACTGAATTTCTGCTTATTGGTCTTAGTTTCTCTGAGGAACCTCTGATGGTTCTTTAATGAAGCCATAAGATGAATATCCTCTGAGAAGCTAAGTTTTTTCACTGCTTTCTCACAAAATATGGTTTTTCCCCACTCTGCCTTCATCTTTTAATTCCAAACCAACACTAAACTGAACAAAGGCAGTAATAGCAACCTGGTTCAGCCCATTGCTGTGATTATGGGAATTCCTTCTATTGGCTTCTTGTGTAACCACAACTTACACCTTCCCGTATGTGTTTTCTCTTAGTTTAATCGAGGCTTTTGGTCACCATGAGCTTCCAAAACATGCCATTTCTGCCAGGCAGCTTGCTAAACCTATTTTCAAGACTATGAAATATTTTGGTAGATTCAGCTATGTTGTTAGCTACACCAATTTCCACCTTACTACAAAAAAGTATCTGCTGTGTCTCCCTCCTACATTCTGCAAGTATTTCTTTCTTATTATTTTCTTTGATTGATGACTCTCTTTTTATTCTCCTCCAGTCTCCTTTTTAACAGTCACATTTCCACCACTATTCAGCTCAGTTTAAGGAGGACTACCAAGACTCCCAAAAGTGAGGTCAGGTGCAATCAACTGTCCAGAAGTTATTGACTTCAGACTTCCACCAAGAGCTAGTGAGAAAAAATAAGACACTGTACCTGGAGACTTGGGAAACAACAAGGACCTGAAGGTCCAGTGGACCAAATCTTTTAATTCTTTCTTAATCTGGCCACTAAAAAATATCTAAAACCTATAAATAAGCCATAAACTAAAGACAATTTGCGCTGCATTTGGGATCATTTCTTATGTGTATTCTGAAAAGTCTGGTCTGTCTTTTAAATCTACATTATCCTCGTTGCCTGTAAAAGGAAGCCAGTGATCTGCATGACAACACACTTGATCTTCTTCCAATATTCAAAGTCATCCTGAGCTTTCTTGCCAGCAATATCAAATTCCCTTCTTTTTTTTTTTCTGGTGATAGTTTTTGTTGAAATAGCTTCTTCGTTATTAAAAGACAGTTGCTAAAGAATATGTTTAGCAAATTTCTCTCTTTCATTTTCTTCATCAAATTAGTCAGTTGTTCCAGTCTAGGAATTCCAACTCAGTCCTGCTTCTCACACTTTAAAAGCTCTCTTCATCCATAAAACATTTCTTCTTTAAATGTATTGACATTTCCTTACACAGCATCTCAAAAGAGTTTAGGAAATCCAGGTTGAGAGCAGTATATTGCAGTCTAGGCAGTAGATTACAAATTGCTATTTGATCAAAATATAAGCCAGCTAAATTACATGTTTCTTATTTAAATGTAAAAGCCTTCATATATTTAGAATAAAATATGCCTTCTAAGTGAATGAACAAACCAAAAAAGCATAACTAACCCTGTCAGTGAAGTTACTGCAATGGGCACAAGAGGACAAGAGGGGCTGGTTCTTGTAAAAGGTGAAAAAAAACAATCTAAAAATATCTGTACTGCAAGGGATATGAATGCAAATGCTGTCAAAAAAAAAGCTTAAAATTTTTAAACACCTCAAGATCATAAAGCTTTTACTTTTAAGATTTTAATAGGAAAAGCCAATAGCTGAACTCTCTACTCAGTCCAAAGTTTCCAACAGAATCAAAAGATGTTAAACTTCATTACATTTGGATGAAAGTGACAAAAGTGGCTGTAAAGGCTCAAAATCCCAATCACAGGAGTCCCTTTCATCTCTGCTAAGAGACAAGACAGATGTTCCTGCCAAAAGCTCAGTGTCAGCCCAACAGGAGAGCACGCCAGGGGGTCACTGCCTCTGCTCCCTCCCCTGAAATGGCCCCGAAACGGAGAGCAGAGCATGGACTGGCATCACAGTGACACCAGGTACCAGGAAAAACACTTCCATTCTCCTTGCAGGACCGAGCAAACCGCTTCCTTTTGTACCAACTGCAACAAAATCAGGAGCTTTTGTCTCAACAGCCAAAGTATCAAGGTCAGGGCAACAGCAAAGTGTAACACCAAGGAACACATTTGAGGGGATGGCTCTGGAGCAGCTGGTTAGCTTCCATGATGAATGGGAATTGCAGCAGTTTTCAAGAGACCAACAGAAGGCTGGCAGGGTCCTAATCAGCTATAACATCAGTAGTAAAGATCTAAGGAGACTAGAGCATTTCCAAAACTACAAACTTCTCTGGGCTTTAGTTTCAATAATTATAGCTGTGACAGCTGGACGGTGTGGGTACATGACTGGAATGGGTTGGAGTTTTTGACATATGGTGCTATTGGAATCCTGTCTGTCAGGAAAGGAGCATAAAATTACCCCCCAACAACTGGGGGCTGCAGCACATGTCACCCTGTCTCCAAGTTAAGGAGCAAAGATGGCATTTTTGCAGGTTAACATTCAGCAAATGACAAAATGTCATTCAAGCAATGTCACAGCAGCACATCAGTGAAAAGTGCTGCAGGGTCACACGGGCAATTTAAGTTAACTAGAGGAAGCACATTGGCATGCTTGGTTTTCCTTCTGCTAACTAAATTTCCAGCTTCTGTTACCCTCCTGGAATAGCCATTTGGCGCTGCCACTGCGGGAAGTGCCCTCACAAGGGCTGAAAGAGCCTCCAGGTGTGCTGAGCAATAATTTCAGACAGGTACTTCTTCCTCAGTGTGCCTCTGGTAAGGTCTTTTTCCACCCTCTGTGTTTCAGCCCATTTAAAACTCAGGCACACCCAGTGAAAGGAGAAGCTCAACCCTCCACCTAAATGGATAGTTCCATCAAAATGCACCATGTCATGGCCAGTAATTAATTTTTCTTTACAACCTACTTATTAAAAATGAATGTAAAAACTCTGAAGCAAAAGATGTTCAGTATAATGAAGTGACACAGACCTGTTTGTCAGTTAGACAATCCCTCTGTACCAGGCCTCTTTCTGCTAGGAAGGACAGCTGAACTACAGGTTGTCAAGACAGAATTTTATCTCCGTTTTCCCCAAGCATGCTGAAATTAAACCCTTTCATTACCAGTCCCCATTCTCTGTCATTCCTTCTTCTGTTGCCAAATTTGTCATTAAGGGCAGTTTTGCTTCCTAACAGACACAAATATATTTGCTTACCTTGCCATTGCCAGACCAGAACTAGAAACTAAAACACTAATTTTTTTTTCTCCTTCTTGAAAATTTTTTGTCACACAAAACCTCCTCAAAGCCCTTTTAGAGTCTTATAGATATTTTTTTCACAAAAAAAAAAAAAACATGAGCAAGCAGCATTTTTGTAGGCAAGATCTATCTTAAGCTTGAATGTTTTGTTAGCCTGAAACATTGTGGACTTCTTACTCCATCCACCCCTGGTATTCTGGCATGTTCCCCTCTTGGTTTTGGTTCGTGTCTCTAGAACTTTCCTGATGTTCCTTATGTTTAAGAGGGAAAGAGGATAAATCTCATTATATGGTAACATGAAGGTCATTTCATGCACACACACACAAAAATAAAGAGCAGAGTAGGAAAGGGAACAAGACCCAGATCTATAAAATTAATTTAAGCAGAATAACACAGAAATAAAAAGGGTCTACTTTTTGCACATTCTCGTGAGTGTTGAATAACAATGAACTTTGGTTTCCAGTACATTTAGAGCTCTGTCTTCACTGGGGTTCTCAAATGTGTTAAAAAATACCATATGGGGCTTTGTGTTTTTGATTAGAAATGCATTAATGTGGGACAAGTGGCTTTTCCAGAAGAAAGGCATTTCTAACAGGAGAGGGCTGCCATTATTTCTGTGAGCTGAGATCATCCCATTTTACTGATTCATTCAGACTGATGCCAAGTAGAGCCAAACCCAAGCAGTTCTTCTGTAAGAAATTATGAAATTACTGGGGACTTTGATCTAACATCACCCAAGTTGTCATCTACAGGGACTCAGAGCACAACCATTAGTCACTGGAAATATATACTACATTGCATATCTTATAATACAGAAAAGGAGAGAGAAGCCTATTTGATCAAAATATTTGGAACCATGACCTAAAGCCAGGTTTGAAAGAACTAACTTCTGTTGTATTTTTTTCTTTTTTCCTTCAGATATTTACATTAACTATTTTCTAATAGAAAGTTGATCACTCAGAAAGCAGCAAGACTCTAAACACTCATATCCCCTGGCTTCTTTCCCACCATTGTAAAACATGTCTGTCCAAGGAGCAGTTTTTCAAAAATGCACACACATAACTACAGGCCCAAATAGAGCATACATTTATTTGTTTGTATTTGCAAATATTTGAACTGTGCTTTTTACTACCAGATTTGGCATCCAGTGTTTGCAGCTTAAAAATCTCCCCTTAGGCCTGTAAGACTATCCTGGTTGAGGAAAAAAAAAATAATCAAAGAACAACTGCCCTCAAGCCACATCATGCAATGATTAAATATGAAATACATATAACACCAATAAAAGAAAAGCAGAAAAAGTGGATTAACAAGATACTCAACTTCACCCAGTTTAACTGAGAGATGATGAATCAGAACAGTGGCTGAAAGTCGCTGTTACAATTCACCAAAGGGTTATAATAATGGCCAAGACAAAAAGGTTATATTCTCTGAGCAGCTTGCTCTAAAAGAGAGCATGTTACCATAGTTTGATGAAGAAATGTGAAATATAAAGTGTCAAATAGAAGAAAATGCAATCAGTTCACTGATCCTACACTGAAGAATTAAAGAAGGCAATAGCCTTGAGGAATGAAGGCACCTCTGATCTTTTGCACAGCATGGGCTGCCTGTGTTCCCCTTGTCAAACAGTAAATAATCAAAATCAATGGGAGGTATAAGAAGTCTAAAAAACTCAAAGGAAAAATAATTTCCCAGATATATCAACAATAAAAGTCATTCCTGTGCTATATATTTCTAATTATTAGCAAAATAGAAAAGGCAGAGACCCAGACTAAATTTTGTATTCTGTATTTCACTGATATCTGTGAAATTTTGTGGCATTCTGGGGTTTTATTTTCAGCACCGTATGTTCTTCTGACTGATCATTTGGGTAGAACTCCTCTGCAGCCCTGTGGGGAAACAAGTCCAAACCCCAGGAGAGCTTGGGCAAAGGTACTCAGGGCACCAGCATTGATACTAATGCTTTGTGACCAAACACAGGTTAATTTGAAGGCCAAAACTCTGTCACAAATCAAAAGGATGGATGAATTCCTGGTGTATCAAACCAAAGCCACAGGATTATATCCTACTGAGAAGAGGGAAGCCTTTTTCAGTCCTTTGGATTCCCTTCCTCACCCCACTTTCTGCCACCCAAATTTCCAAGAAAAGTTTAGAGAGAGGAGGCACAAGTCATGACCACCACAGTGATGCCAGAGAGATCATGAACATGCTGAAATCCCAGCCAGTCCAAATTAAAGGGACTAGTTCTCCACCTCGCCTCCCTCCATCTGGATTTGGGGTAGGAAAATGTTAAGCAAATAAATTGCTTTAAAGAAGCATGGTTTTAATATTTGTGTGAGTAGCCACTAATTACCAGCTTTATTCTGCCCTGCCATAGTGCCTGTGCATGCCAGGCTGTGGGGCTGGCTTGGACCACCATATGCTGATGGGAAGCTCAGGAGGAACTCTGGGATTTCTGCTTCCCAAAGTCACCAAAAGCTTATGGTGTTGCTGAGATGGTAACAATGGTCAGAGACTCTCAAGGGAAAGGCTCTGCTCGTGGTGCTCTTGAAGTGAATGATGGAACAGCATTAGGAACATCCTCCCTGTCTGGGGCTGACAGTTCCCTTTACTGTCTATAGCCAGAAGGGCATCAGGCACAGGATACAGTCCTGTAAAACACCACGGTCTGAGCCTGCACAGTGAGCCACTCCTTATGCCAGGCAGCTTTACACACAGTCAACCAGCAGTGGAGTGAAGGAAGAAACTGCCTAATGCAAGAGGTAAAAAACCCGAAACATTGCTTCCAGAACAGTTGTGTGGAGCCTCAACAGGATCCTCTCCTACTGTCAAGTCTTATGGGAAGATAAACCACTAGGCTGGGCCCATATTTGTTGTCAGTCCCTCACTAATGATCCTGGGCTTGCTGCAGTTGTCTCCAGCTGCATTTGGGCATCCTGGGTAAGCCAATAAATTAGAAGGCAAGTGCTCTTTAGTAGATCTCTAAGATAAGTGGGCCTAATCCAGAACACCTATATTAGGAATCCACTTCCCCACTGCCTACCCAGAGCCCATGGCTCCTGAAATAGCAGGGAGGAGGCAGTCTGAATACTCCTGGATTTTCTCAAAGTGAAAGACCCTGGCATGCTAAATGTGGCACTGGTGCTAGGGTCACACTGCTAGCTGGGAAAATACAGCTATGTCCTCGTGTTTCAGACCATCTACATTTCTGACATATCAGCTGAGCCCCTGGGTGATTTCAAAGAGGCTAATTATAATTACCTCTTCCTCTTACTAATGGTGCCACAGAAAGAGTAATGACCACACTTGTTCAGCAGATGTGGCCCACAGCCTGTCTGGGGACCAGGACATTCAGTGACACAGCAGCCCCTGTGTGCCTCGGGACTTCTGCTGTGCAGGGCTTGAGCTTTACCATTTCATGAGCTACAAGTTCTACTTGTTGCCTCCAAGGACAGGCAAACACACTAACCTGGCTTCCCAGATTAAGGGACCACAGTCTAGATTACATTTGCTCCTTAATTCACAGCATTTCTTTCAAAAACATTGTCAGAAGGTACAGGAATAAAAACAAACAAGCCAACAAACAAACCCCCAGTGTTTCAACCCACTAGAAAAAGCCTGTAGATGATATTTTCAAAAGACCAGCATCAATATACGGTTTATAATTGTCTTGTCACATACTGTATACTGACTTTCCTGACTTTTCCCACAGTGTTTCAGAGGTTGTTACAAATGCCAAAACAGAAGGCAAGTGGGTGTTTCACCTCTGACTAATGGCAGCATTTACTAGCCTGAAGATCTCTTCTTATATCCATCTAATAAACTGGTTTGTCAGTAGATAATACAAAATTCCTTCTGACACACTTGAGAACTAAGTGGCAGACTCAGAGTACATTTCCATCTCAGTACACAAGACTTTAAACATGGAGTTCCTATTCACTTCAGTAACAGCATCCATGCTGGCCCCTTCAAATATCAAAGGGAACAACCCCCCAGGTAAAGGTAGCCAAGACTTGTACAAGCCCCTGGGTAGAATAACTTTCAAGGCAATCTTAGGATTTTTCTGCCTGATTTTCCTTGCAAACACAATAGGCCTGGAAACTACCAAAGGTCTGTTGGACATATCAGAGGCGAGTGGAATTTGATTTTGCTCATCTTTTCAAAAAAGCCTCTGAGGTTTGTAAATATTCACTATGGCACTAAGGTTTTGAGAAAGTAGTTATACAGAAAATTTGAATGATTAACGATCCGAGACATTTTAACACGTTCTTTCTCTATTTTCAACATAAATAGTGTGTAAAGGGTGTTTAAAACTTTAATGAATCGAACTATATGAGTAAATAATGTTAATCATTTTAATTGCCCAGTAGCCTGAAATTAGATTTAACAGTCTGATAATGTATATCTTTAAAGGAATACAACCCTGCTCTATAAAAAATCCCTTCCAAGCCCATTCTAATAATTTCTATTTATCTTTTATGACATTAACTGTTCTACCAGTCTGCCGACAGACAGCCTTACGCTCACATTTAGTTTCAATGCGGTGCAGTATAGTTTTTCATTATCATTAACGTGCTCCTGGTGGGCAGAGTGCAATGCAGTGGCACTGGTCACACTTCATTGCTTTATCTCATATGACAAAGAGAGATGATGTGCTTCAGCCCAGGCCAGGAGATGAAAGCGAGAGGTGGCCATGGCAAACTCCCCCTGCTGCCTGGGAACCGCGGCCCGGCTGCATCCTGTGACTTGCTAACAGCACGAAGGGGCAGACAAATAGATTTTCCTCTATATTTATAACCAGCATCATTCTTCCTTTCAGGCCTTTCAGTGCAGGTAGCTGTTTTATATGAAATGAACAATCTTTATAGACGTACCAGAGCCATAACAAGGCTGATTTTCAGCGAGGCTGAGGTATATAACTCTTACAGAATTGTCAGGCTTCTTGCTCAACAAATCAAGCCTAACTTATGATGTTTGCAGTGTAATTTTTATTCCTGTTTGACTAGCCAACTACCCAGTGGTAATAGGATGTTAGAAAAGGGCAGTAGCAATGTTTGTACATGCCATGATTGATAGGCAAACTCTGCATTTTTCATTTATATCTCCTGATTCCAAATCAGTTAAGTTTAGGAAAAATGAAACAAAATGGCAAGAAAAATGCTTGCAGATTGCAGCCCAGCACTCTCGTAGATCTGAGTTCAGCCCACATCTGCTAGGATTGTCTGGAAACATTAAGATATCTAAATGAAAATCAATACTATATGTGCCAGCATTTACTACCAAGAACAAGTAACAAGAGACCTCAGCTAATCAGGCTTTCAAGCTTGTACTTGAGCCATAGTCTGAACCCCAGGGGTGTCCTAATTGGCCCAGACTAATCATAGAAGAGTTAAATTTATAACCAGCAAGGACATCTTGTTTTTCTTCCCGGTCATCATTTTGAAAGGGAAGCCTCACCTGTGTGGTGATAGCCACTGGTCATGCAAGAACTGCTTCTCACCTGTCACACGCAAAGGAAAGACTAATTTACTGTCTTCCATAAAACCAGTCAGGCACATTTAAGCTTTCGGTGGGTATATAGTGCTATCAAACCTTTCACATGAACTGCATATTTTCTCAACTTAAAAGCTCTGCACTTAACGCTCCTGGGCTGGAAGATAGAAGCTTTATATTTTAGAGTTAAGAGACCCTCCATGCACTGTGAGCTCCTAACCTAATTTTTTGTGCCTGTTACATAAGCGTGTTTCCAAATCAAACACTGTTGCTGGAACTTGGTTTTCTTTTTCCTCTACAGTGAATGCAGATGTGCATGGAAACCAAATACACAGGAGTTCAGTTCATAAGGTACAAAGACAAGCACACATATTACTTCTCTATACTAAAAAAAAAAAAAAAAATAAATCCTTATTGTAAAATAAAAGTGTGCACAATATCTTTTGGAAGACTTAAATCGCACTGTTAAAAATTATACTGCATCAGGGGATTGGGTTCCTAATATTTGTATTTGGGATGCCAAATGTGAGCAGATTTTATCCTATTTTCAACAAATTAAACACAAATATGCAAATTGTTTATAAAACTCAGTCCTCTATTTTGGGCTTATTTTGAAAAATTCTGCATAGATTTCTTTAAACACAACAAAATAAGATGATGAATTAAGCCTGGAAATGTAAAATCTAATGTTTTTCCATTTTCTTCAAAAGCATCTGTAAACATCCCTGGAGATTCACATCTACCAGAAGTTTAATAACATTATTTAGATTCTTTGTGCCCCATACGTTAGATGTATTTTTAATGTGCACCTCTTAAAACAAAACAAAAAGTTGTCAGACACTGCCTTCCTTCTCCCCCCAGTTAATGGTTTCCTAGACAGTGCTATCATGGAGACATCATGGCATGTTGTGATCAATGAAAGCTTGTTTTTCACATGGCATGATGTTTTCCTTGGATTCTCATCTCCCACTAGTGCCTGCTGTGAAATTTTGTCAGTTCTGTTACCTTTAAGGATCTCTCTTGTCCTCCATGGTGTAAGCTCCTGTGTTATCTCCCTGAATCAGCCTTCCTGTCTTCTTTGCAGCTTCACCTCCCACTTCTCGTGGAACAAGAGGGCTATCTTCATCTTCCCCTTCAGTCCCCACGCCTGATAACTCTCTGCTCTCACACTGTGCAGCACAGAACAAGGTAATGAACAAAATAAAGACAGTGCATTTCAGCAAAGCCCACACAAATCCACCGAGGGGCAGAAAGGCGAGGAGAAGTCTCTTCTAAACAATTATCTTACCTTTTATTTGTAGCCCAGATGCAACACATGCCACTCCACAAGAAGGTACCAAAACCAACTTAATCATGGATACATAAAATTAGGTTCAAAGATACCTTTTTCTTCCTCTGCTGTGCTGCTTCCCTCCCACACCAACAATGATTTAAACATTAATCAAAAGTACTTAACACTTCTTTGTATCTGCAGAACACTTTGGGTACAAACTGTTGATTCCTCTTTACCCAAAACCAGACTGCATTATCCTCACTTTTCAAACACTTAAGAAAAAGGTAACACCTCTTACCTCAACAGAATTTTCCTCATATATAATTTTCCTTAGCTCTTACAACTCCACTTTCTGGCTCTGACATCCTTTAATAAATCCTTTTGGAGCAGTTTAGGAGGCTATCATTTCCAACTGTCCTCTCTGCTTGTCCACAGATGTCGTCACACTTGTGAGAAACCAAAAATTTGTTTGTTCTGCAGCTGCTCCACTTCATTACCAATGCAGGGGTTTTATTTTTAAATTAACATGTTTGATTGTGAACTAAAAATAATTCGTAACATTTACATGGACCATCCACTCTGGCAGTGGCAAATGGCCCCAGTGCAGTGGGAGCTGCTGCAGGGAGAGGCAGCACTGCAGACCTGGCTGGAGAGACACGAGGAGAGCCCACTGAGGCTGTCTTATCATTGTTATTATTTTATTTTTATTTGGATGGCTTTTATTTTTGCCATCCTTTGAATGCTGCTGCACTTCTGTGCCCTCTGTAATCCTACTCCAGATGTTAAGAAAGATTTCAGCACCAGGCATCCAATACAAAAAACATCCTATCTCCAGCTAACTTCAGTTAAAATCCCAGTCCAAACAAATCCAACAGTGAAAAATCAAAAATATTTCAGTGGAATCAGGATTTTATTCCACACGCTTCCTGATATTGCTCAGATTTGAGCCCTCACAGAAAAGGTAGCTGTAAAGGACCAGCTCTACACACATTCAACTGAACTAAGTAGAAACTCTACACTATTGCCAGTGGGGTTCTGTTTAATCCACAGACATATAAAGAAAGGCAAATTTAGATGTTTAGGCGGGGAAAAAAAAGTGAGACCAAATACCTCTGGATACTCACAGCATTCCAATAAGGCAAAAAGGTCAATTAATAACTATGTTGTTGAAGGGTGTTTTTCCCCCAGTTTTGCAGCTTTCCTGGGCTGACTAGTAAAGCTGACAAGTAGAGTTTGATGCATTGCCCAAAGGCAAGGGGGACCACTCCCTTCCCAGCAGCCTCTGGAGCTCCAGAGAGGGCAATCAGTCCCAGCAGATGGAGGGCTCACGTATAAAAGAGCAGCTCTGCACCAACCCTGCTGGAAGCAAAGCCTTCTGCACGTAGCAGAGAGAGGTGTACAAGTCCTCTGCAGAGCTGAGAGCAGGGCCCAAGTCACCTTAAACTCTCATTGAAAAGATGATTGATTCTGCTCTATTTTGCTTCCTCCAGCAAAACATCGCAGGATGTTTTCTCTGCTGCTCGCCTCCAAGTTTGCTGCCTTTGTTTGCCAAGTCCTGTGGTTGTCAAACGAACAGGAACTCCCCCTGATGGTGCACACCTATTTCCCTTGCAAGGCAAATCCTCTTTTTCACTAGCAATAATACACAGCACAAACACACATATATTTCTACTCATTTTCATGTGATACCAAATGAAACAACTTAAAGCTTATGCCAAATTAACAATCTTTTCTTGGCAATTTCACACCAGGATTCTATGCCAACTTCTGTTTAACAAGCAATGTTATTAACAGAGAAAATAAGAAGTTTTTTGTTGTTGTTGTTTCTGCTTTGATTTGCCTACTTGAATCTTCTGGTATAGTGAATTTTCCCAGGTATGTGCATACCTAAAAACCTAACAAAGGAACAACAGTTCTATTATTTACGTAAGAATTGCTAATGCACTCCAGTTGTAGACAGTTTAGAGTTTGGAGGTTATTTTAAATATATTAAAGCCAATATTCAAAACAGAGTTTCAAGGTACAAGTTTCAAAGCCTCCTCTAGACTGCACTGTCACACACTCCAAGAGCTGGTTTTTCTGCAAGGATCTCGCCTCTTGGTGCTACTCAGGAGGTAGAGATGAATCAGAAATGAGATTTAACTAGCCAACAGATTATTCCCCTGGCACAGGGAACACACTGCTGCTAACGTGCCAGCTCTCCTACTGCCACCCACCATCTCAGCATATGGGGTGTGTCAGGAGGAAAAAGGCAGCAGAACAGCTCATGGCTGTATTTCTTCCCCCCCGTACAGCTCAGTGAAGTCATCGACACTACTGGCAGCTCTCAGAACTGTCTATCAGCAATGCAGAGAACACAAGGTCAGGGATGAGCACAGGAAGGGAATGACATTCTCTCTCCCCCCTGGGTCGAGCATCAGTCCCTGATTCTAACAATCCTCATTATCTCAAGAGGATACTTTATACCGTATGGGAGCAGAAACAAAATTTAAAAAATTGTTTATGCCACTAATGGATGAATGTACAACCAAATCACACAATCTGACACCTTCTGCTTATCCATTTCTTTCTTTAGCTTTTCTTCCAGTGTCATTGCAACTCGGTACAACTTTTTTACATATTCATCCCTTTTGTTACTATTTTTAAAGTGGAATCCTCTAACATTCTGTGTATGTTTGGGGGTTTCCTGAGTTCTACAGATGGGTTGTTCATTTAAAATTAAATTATTTGGGCATTAACACTTGCCATTTCTCTAGCTGTGTATAACTAAGATGTCTTCTAAAGTCACTCTCTATACTCTCTACAGTCCAGCAAGTTTGAACACTGAGCACACATTGTGGAGGCCCCACAGTTGAGCTCAGTGACCAAAAGCTGCTTTGTAGTCACTGGCTGGACTCTCAATAGCCCAGATTTCAACTTGTCTTTAGGGCAAGCAGGTACCTCTCAGTACAGGCAATCCTACTGTTTGTTTACTTGTATTCCATGCCTTTGGGGCACAGAATAGATTCTTTATGGGCTACTAATACACCCAGTAATGAAAGGTGTAGTAAATCTGAAAGATTACCAAACTTCATAAAACAGTCCTAAAAGATGAAACAAGCATAAAATAGGAGCTATATTCTGCTATTGCTTGTTGAAATCTGTATTATTTTCAGCTTACATTGTCCTGGAAAGCAAGGTCTGCTACTAGGGCCATGTAAAAAGGGGCCTTCCAAAAAGCTCTGAATAAAAGGTTTTGTCTCACCACATTTCTGAAGGCAAGGAAGACATTTGTCTTTCACAGCTCGTGGAAAGCTGAAATGCATTATTAAAGAAGAGATACTAAAGTACCTGGATGATTCTGCAAAAAGGACATGATATGACATAAAAAGGATAGTGTCTGTTTAATATCATCGTTAGGTTTCAGAGTTAACAATTCATTAATTAATTTTAAATGAGGTAAGTCTCTTTGTCTTTTACCTTGATGACCTGGGAGTAATCTGAATCTGAAACATTTCCATACCAAAAGGACAGGCAAAAAACCCCAGATACTTTTAATGGAATCTATGATTTTACAGGAGTTGGTATATAAAAAGGTTCGTTGCCTAACTGCAGCCTGCAGAGGTGACTTCTGGGGGAAAGAAAGCACTTGTTCTTCTTTCCTTTAAGGCTTTTAGTAAATAGTCAAGTAGTTCCCTTTGTAATGCTCTAGAAAGTTAATAGAATAACTTTGTATCAGAAACAACTGATATCAGAAAAACTATCAGAATAACTTTGTATCAGACAGTAAACTGAAAATAACTGAATGTCTAGTGCCTTTAGAGGGGCAAATTTCCTAAAATAACATCAATTTTCTAAATATTCATTTAAGACTTTCACAAAAATGCTACAACTTCTTTACTAAAGTGAATTTTACTCTGGGTATTAGCTGCCACGCTGTGTTCTTATCCTATTTCATAGAATTTGCCTGATATCAAATATTATTTTGAGAAGTTTTTTGTCACTACTTCTGATAGCTTCTTATAAATTCTTTTTTCCTTGTCCTTTACTTTAAAAATCAGCTCTTTGTCACTGGCTAAACAAAGGCTCCACACCAAAGATCCAATTTTTTCAACGCAATCTTTAGGCAGCTGAACTTTGCAAGTATCCAGCATTTCTGAAAATCAAATTCTTTCTTCTCCAGGCAATGCTTATATGATATTACATCAATTTAATTTGCACAGTCTAATCATACTGATTTAGCTACCTATATATCAAAGTGAAGTGCAGCCACCCCACTCTGCAGTGCCAGCAGAAGGTACTTGTGCTGTTAATCATTGCACAGCACAGGCCTGGGTTTGAAATGCCCACTCTGTGCACAGCCCACGGTGCAGCATTCCACTCCTCAGCCCTCTCCTGCCCATCCCTGCCCTCTGCTCAGGCAGACTGCTCACAACTGCCTGTCCTGGGGTGGGTAACCCATGTCCTCCATGATTTTCAAGGTCACCAGTGGCATCACTTGCTGAAATGTTCCTTTGAAGGCAGCAGATAGGACAATGGACATGAAGGGATTTCCACTGGATCTTTATTCTGCCTGACTACCAGCTCCAAGACCACCTCCCCTTCTTCATTTCATCACTGAAAGAGTGACTCTTGAAGAGTAGACCATAAAGAGTTACAAAGAAGGAAAGAGCTTCGTATGGTCCATGCAAACTCAGGAAGCCTACACAAACTTCTGGCTCATATATTAAAAAAACCCCAAACCCTAAGAACCCCAAAAGAACCCTTCTTACCCCATAGCATACAGGGAGAAAGGCAGAGGTGAAGTGAGAGTGCTAACCAAGAGTTTGAAAAGCAGGAAAAAGGAGCCATCAGGCACAAGTCCCTGTTAATCAGAATAATGGAGTTACTTCAGTTCCAGGCAGGGTTACTCAGAGCCACCCAAGTTGTCTTTTAAGAGAAACTTTAATGTTTTATCTCTTTGCAGAGAAGGTAGAATATTCTGGGCTCAAACGCCTGCAGACAGCTAAATTCAGTGTTACAGGGGGGAAGAAAAAAAAGGAAAAACAATAAAGAGGAATAGCTTTGACCCCTTCAAAATATTTTCTGCACTTCTCATATTACAATTGGCATCAAACACAAAATTACTAAGCTTTTCATCGTGTTTTTTTTTTCTTTTCATTAAAAATGTCCTTGGCTGCCTTGAGTTTAAAATATCACAATACTGAAACAAACCAAAAATTTCTTAGTATTAGCAGCCTGAATGACAGAGCATTAGCACCTTTATCAAACGGAAATGAACACAACACTGGATAGCACACAGTTGTTACAGCAGATTTGACTAAAGAATCACCATTCATTAAGCCAGTATTATAGGAGAAGTGTCTCTACAATTTGAAATGTAATTAAAAAGTTGACAGGACATACATTTGTAGCACCCATCACTGCATCTCACTTTGACTTCTGGAGTTTTTTTGTTGATGTTTAGGTTTCGTATGCTCTGGTTAAAAACTACAATGCCAATAGTCGCTGGATGCTTTTGTGTCACACCCACTAAGTTCATAATCTTCTTGTTCTGTCTTTGCACATCATCACAAGCATTTTCCAGTAGTTTGATCATAGTCATACAGTCAGCCCTCTTAAGCAGCACACTTGACAAAACAAGGCTAGCCCTGATGTATTTATACCGTACAGCTGTACTGCAAAGATATGCACAGCATACGGGTATTTCCTCTCTTTGAAACAGTTCTCTTCGAAGTACTTTAAGAGGGCTTTACAGGAACCCTCTACATTTCATTTTGAAAAGGGGGAGGGAAGGGAAAATTTCCACGTTGTGCTTTCAGTCAGGCAGAGGACATGACTTGTGCAATCCTAATAAATCAGAGCATTCCCGTGTGGCAGAAGCAACAGGGGAATAGTGTAAGAGCAGTGCCGCATGTTGACCTGAGCAAGAGCTTATCGAGAAATGATGTCCTCTTAAACAGACTCCTGTAGAGATGTTCTGCATTTCCTCTGACAAATTGTAAGCACCCTGACTGTAACATTCCTAACAAAATAGGGCTGATTTAGCAATGCACAAACTGCCCATTATCCTACTGCATAAAAAGGCCATTTAAAGCAAAGCCTTAGGACACTGGCCCGTTGGAAACAGTACAACTGAAAAATTACCCCCATCGTGTGCCACCAAAGCTGTTAACTACCCTAGGGAATAGACCTCATTTACAATACAGACAAATGCTAACTTTAACGAGTTTAAAAACTGCCATTTTTCTTGTTTGACTTTGATAACACTTGAAATCTTAAGCAAATACTTGGCTTTTTTTTGCACCTGGAATACCATCCAACTGATATTGCCACAGCATTTGTTTTCAGCTGCCCTTGTCTTTCTCTCATAACACTATGCAAAAGTGCAATTAAAAAGTACATCCACTCCAAAACAATGTCGGAAAGATTAAACAACCTATTTTAACAAACTGTTCCTGTCTGAAAACTTTGCATGCCAAGATTACTACTTGTCATTATCTTCCCAAGAGATGGAGTATCTTTTTTAAAAGTATCTCTAATGAGATCTACAAATCTATGTGCAAGACAGCTCACTTTATTGTGTTTATAATGATAAAAAATATTTTAAAAAGGTTATGGCTCTTGGGACTGATAAAAACACAATGGGGGTAAGGTCATTTGGAAATGCTAATAAAAGTTTTCATGAAATATGATGATTCTCAAGGAGTAGTGTTTGGGCATGAAAAATAACTATGAAAGTCTATTTCCTGTGATGGTAAACATTCAGATTTTTCAGACCTAGCTGACCCTCCAAATCCTTTATTTGCTCTGGTGGTGGACAGTTCTGGCTGTTGTATTACCCATCTGCAAGGTTTTACTTCTCCCATTCTTAAACAGCTTTCATGGAAAGAGAGGAACACTCACCTGCTCTGGCCACTGAGTTCATTTTAAGCCCTTAACCTGCTGCCACTGAGACACATCCAAAAACAGCCTTATCCTAACCCACAGAAGAGGAAAATCTGTACCAAGCCCTCAAGATGATGCCTTTCTTTTCTCACAGCATAATTTTCGTGACAAGAAATTGTGGGAAATACAGTAAGAACAGGTGCCATCCCTATCACCTCCCATTCCTTTAGCCCGATCTGTTGCTCCACATCCACAGCCACTACCTGAAAGGAACAGCTTATTTCCAAGTAGAATTTCTTAGACAACAAGTCAGATTGCCTGAATGAAATAAATATCAAATACTGAATTTTCATGTTCAGGCAAAGTACTTGGGAGAAAGTCAATGCCCTCTTTATCATCTCTCCCCATCTGTGACCTAGTCTGCACACTTCTCCACAACCCCAGGTTTGATTCCCAAACTGAAGTGCTCTGTCCCTACCCAGAAACCAGGTAACTACTGACAGATACAATTCACAGAAAAACTCGGCAGGAATCGCACTGAGGGGCAAGGACTGCTTTTCCTGTATTATTTTATTTTCCAGAAGGCAGAAAAGGCAAGGTGAGAATCCTTAACCATTCTGTGTCAGCTTTGCCCTAAACTACTTTGGGATTTGCTCAAGATATTGTCATGGTGAAGAACACCCTAAGAAAAGGGGAAGGGCAGGAGCAGCAAGGGATTGGGAGAATAAAAGCAGAGCAAACCATAGACTACTATTGTGGACAAACTTCATTGCTACAAAGATCTCTGTAAGTACATCTAGATGCAAGATTTAGCAGACAGAGACAAGAACAAGCAGTATAAAGACATCACAGAGAATTGAATTAAACCCCTTCCAGCTTCCTCTTGGTTTCCCAGTGAGGAGCAAATCCCTAGTAAAATAGAAGGTTTTGCTGCCCTTCCCAGGCCATCACAGTATGCACCAGCTCAGATACCTCAACTGTTTGGAAAAAAAACAACAACAACAACAAAAAAAAACTAGAGCACCCTACTGGCTAACTTTCATTCCACCAAACCATTATCAAACTCCAATACAAAGATATTATCCATGTTTTACACAGTGATTGATATCTAAGGCCACATTTTGACACTCAGGGCGTGGAAGTGCCCATGTCCTGCTCTGTGCCTCCTCACCAGTGCACCTTCAGGGATCAGCAGCCTGAGCAATCCCTGCACACACCTGAAAGGGAAGGGATGGGCAATCCCACTTTTGCTGGCCTGGTTCTGTCAGCCAACACGGAGCAGAGAGAGATGTTGTGGACTCTATTTCTGCCTCCCCCACCTCCTGCAGACCATCCACACTCACATCAGTGCTATTTTCAAATAGCCTTCAGGGATTCTAAAAAAAAAAACAAAACCCAGAGCAACTCAGAGCAAACACTGCAAAGGCTGCTCCCACTTGTTCTTACAAGCACTGCAGTGGCTGGCTAGACCTTTCTCTTTTTAAGTTCACAGATGCAAAGGCTTCTCACAGCATTTCTTAACCTTCTCAAAATGACAAGACAGTACCTAAAGCAGGGGCACAGCAAATTCACACGGCTCCACCCACGTGTTTTGGAAGCACATCTGCATTAGCCAGTGACCAGTGTGATTGAAGGCAATGCCAGCTCAAAGCTACACCAGTTGCCAACAATCCAGAGATGATGCTGGTGCAGGCCACTCCCAGACGTGTCACCTGCTCCAAACCCACGGGGCAGAGTGACAGAAGCACAGAGACACACCAAGAGCTCGGTGCAAAGCTGCTGTGAGAGCCCCCAGGAGTGGAGCCCCCGTGGGGCACAGCACACACATGTCCAGCTTAGACCAGCTGCTCACTGTTCCTCTAACTTCTTCTCATTTCCAAACACTCATGTGTGTATTTCTGCTAGTCTGGACCACAATAGGGATACAGGCAGTGTCACCTGGTGTCCTCAGCCCCTCACAGAATGTAAAGAACAGAGACACAGCTCCTTGGGATAGGTGTTTATGCAGACAGAACAGCCAGGGCAGGCACTGCAGGCTGAGCTTTTGTGCTGGAACTCCTGTCAGAGGTTTGAAACCGCCCTCAGAGCACTACAATGTTATTTTGTGTATTTTGCTTTTCAAATAGAAGCATGTATTATTCTGGTACGAGAAAGGATTTTATGCTCTGTAACAAAACACCAAGACATAGAAAAAAAACTGGAGATTACTGTCTGTTAGCCTGAAGATTTATGAAATACAGAAATAAAAAGTTCATGAAAAAGTTTCTTTTATAAGCTTTGAATCATTAATAAATTACCAGGATTTACTGGTTGAAATAGATCCCTGTAAGTGTCTGCTATCTTGTTTCATCCAATACTCAGTAGTAAAAGCTGACTGAAAATGTCACATACTAGTTTTGCTGGGATGAGAGAACAGCTGTTTGATGTTCTGGTTTATAAAAGAGGCCAAGAGAGAGTATATTTGTTGTGGAATTAATTGGTCCAAATTAAGCACATACTGTTTTTCCAACTTATGGTAGGAATCTATGTGATTTAATAAATATGATAAATAGCTCGTGAGAATAACAAAGGATGATTCTGGGCCACCCCTGTAGTGCACAGACTGTCAGCAGAGTTTGGGTAACTATAATTTCAGACAAGGAGGAAGGGGGAGAATCCAGCAGAGAGAAAATTTGAAATGTTATCTCAGCTGAAAAGAGAATCAACTCACCACCATTCTGTGAAATCTTTTCCTCTAAAACTGCAACCTGAACCAAAGGCAGCATCTTTACCTCTTGAGTTAAAAAAAAACCCAAAACAATCAGCTGTCCAATAACAACACATTTTAATTTGTAATATTTAAATTGGTAATGAGGAAGGTGTTTTGTCTGAATTTCCATTTCTTTCAGGGCCTAATTATGAAAGACAGAAAAAAAAATGTGCTATGCGCTCTCTTTCACATCTCATTACATTTATTCAGCTTTATTACTAATTCTTTGTTAATATAATTTTCACCCTGGGAACTACATTTTTTGTCTAGTTACCCTGATACATGAAACCCTTAAAGCAGGAAGTCCTTGATCACCACATCATATTTCTCATGGTATTTTAAAATGACACTCACCATATTGTTAGAAGTAGGTTCTATCAGCAGGCTGCTCTCTGGAGGTGTTCTTTCTCTCTCTCTCTCAGGTGCCTTAAAGAAGTTTTATCTAGCATGGTGGCCTAGAGAGACGGGGAACAGAAAGAATTGAAAGGCTCACATAGGTGTGCAGTGCATCCCTGCCCACCTCAGCTCTGCTGGGGCACACTGTGCTTTAGCAGCATGGATGGCAAACCTGAACCCCCAGCCTCTCCATCCTGCCACTTGGTAGAGGGGAGAAGGGAGGCGGCGTTCCCAGCGCCTCTTCTACTGTGAGTTTATACAAGTTCAGGAAGCAGGTCCCTCAAGGAGCTGGGGAGGAAAACTGCAGCAAATGTGCATGCACTCACAATGAAATAGCAGCCCAGAGGACAGGCGCTGTAATCCCACCAATGATGTTCCAAACCCATGATGGCTACCAGCCGACAATACCCACAGACCTCAATCCATTTTTATTGTATTCAGGCTGCAGTGTTATATTTCCTGCCTCCCCTTAGCACCACACATACAGTGTACTTGAAAACAAAAATCTATAATATTGATCCCACAATGTCACCACAATTATTCTTTTGAAACAGCCATTGAAAACAAATTACATCTGCACTGCCTTTTCATCCGATTGCTCTGGGTGAGCAATGCTCACTGTAGCCGCCAGCATTTTCAGTGTTAGCACTGTGTCACTAAAGACAGCACAGGAAAAGGGAAGAAAAAAAAATCAGGATAAAAAAGAAAGCATCAGTAACATACTTAAAGGGGGACTGGAGGAGGGGGAAGCCATCAAATTAACCAGACCACAAAGTGCACCTCTAACCTGATGCAACATTTAAGTCTCTGAGCTTTCTGTATGCAAATCAGGATGGTGATACTGGAACTGTACAGGAGCCAGTTCCCCTCCCAGTAGCTCATAAGCTTGGCTTTTTCCTGCCCACTAAGCCAAATACAGTTGTTACAATAATTAAATTGACAAAGATTCAGAGGGGGTCTCATTTTCAGGTAGTCTATTTAATACCTTGTGATGACAAAAAGTATTATTTGAAGCAACGTGATTTTAACCTCATGTAACATAATTCTATTGACAAACTGTAAGACTTTCTTGACAAGGGAGAAGTGATTAACACAGAAGTGATGACTGCGGAACAAACCAGCCCATTCAGATTAAAACACTGACACGACCAAGCCTGAAGGAGCCTGTCCAGAGAGAGCACAGGCCTTTTCACACAAGAGGCAGGAATATCCAGGCAAGGGAGAGAGGAACGGGAGGGAGAAAAGCACACCTTCTTTAATTCCAGTTTTCCAATTCTTATTAATTTTTACCCCTCTAATGGTTTTGCTCACAAACATGAACCATCATATCAGGGAAACTGTAGCACACACAAACCAGTATAATTTTACAGACCAAACCCCGTCAGTGAATGCTGACTTTCATGTGCTCATTAACAGCTTGGTTTGGGAAAATATAGACCTCATCAACAATTATTTTTTTGTCGCCGTGGTGGTTGGCCAAGGGAAAGTGCTTTTGTTAAGCTGTGACCACACAAGTCACAGTGGTGGGTTCCTGCAGCGGGGAAACGATAACTTTGGAGTATTAAGAAAACCAATAGCCTTGTTGACATGAACATGGGAGTCTAACCCCTGAAGCCTCCTGATATGAAGCATTGATTTTTCTGTCTGGGTACAGTTCTAAAGCCATTCATTCTCTATGGTCAGGACTCACAGGGCCAGAGGAGGGGGGGAAAAATAAAAAAAATCTGTTCTTTCCACTTTTACCTTCAGGCAAAGTTGAGGAATAAATTCTACATTTTGAGGGATGATTTGTTCAAGCCATGTTTAGTAGAAGCTTATTGCATAAAAAAACATTTTGTTTCTTTGACCCTTGCAACCTGTGACCACTTATTCTTTTGTGCACCTTCTTCACAAGATAACAGCAGGGGAAAGTGCCTAGAGAAAGCACCCCTGGTTTCTTGTTATTCTCCAAATAATATCACCAAGCTTACTTATTATTCCTCAAATAATACTGTCATGTTCACTTGTCATTCCTCAAATACCACTGCCAGCTGACTTGTTATTTCTCAAATGCTTCCATGCCTACTCGTTATTCCGCCTCGTGTAATTACTACATCCCTTACTTGTTATTCCTTCTCATAGACTACCACAGGGCTGTGCTTGGTTAGTGCTTATGTACTACTGATATGCCTCTTTGCTATTTCTTTTTTACCACTCCTTCAACATATTGTACCTCCTCAAGAAAGGAAATAATATTATCACTCTGTATATTTTTGCACTCCATACACTGACTCCCCTGTTTCCTCTGCACCCCTGTTGTGTTCATTTAGTAGCTATTGTAAATATACACTGAAAAACACTGAACACTCTTGAGGAAGAAACAACAGTTCCACAGTTTGGAGTGAGAGCTGTATATTCCATTGCCTTTAAAAATAATAATTATAAATAAAGAAATACATAAAAGAGAAAGGAAAAAAAATAAAATTAAAGTGATGCTAGAGAAAATAAGCCCAGCTTTCCCCCTCCCCACCAGGATGCAGTCCTCGAGCACACAATGGGATGTTTCCTGCTCTGGTGACAGAATGCTGAGCCAGTTTTTGCTGTTTGTCTCTTGTTTTCAAAGAAACAAAGCGACAGCATTAGACAGGAGATGCCAGTGTTACAGAAGGTTCATGTTTGGACACTGAACTTGCTCTCCCTTTCAGCTGGCCACTACTTAATTGACTTTTTTTAAAATGTAAATAAATATTCAAACGCAGTAATACCCAATCACCTCTAAGGGAGGCACAAAATATCGATGTCTATAAAACACTGGCATCTGTACACAGGTGTACACACAAACACTCCAAAAACATGAAAACAAACACCTCTGAGTATCTATCTTTATAAATCTCTGATAGAGTACACACTCTCTACATGAGCATAATTTTAACAAATATATATCTAAACACACACAGATTAATCCTAGGCAATATCCTGTGTTACTATTGCAGAAGTATGCTTATATTACATTACAGTATGAATATGTTTGTATATTTATTATTAAAATACTTACTGTTCCGCCTTTTGAAGGAGATGGACAAATGATTTAGGAGTAGAAATAGACTAGAAACAAAATTAATGCAAATAATGTGTTGATTTTTTTTTTTAGCTTGATTAGCCAAGCCAATGGAAAATTCTGGAAAACGTATACAATTATTTTAACTGTCATAGACTGGCAATTGTAATTGACATGATTTGTACGAGATGCAGTGTAATAACTGAATATATTAAAAAAAAATCTCATGGCTTGATTACCAGGAGAACATTACTAGTGCCACAATATTATTAACAACACAATTATCATGGCATCCCTAGGACACGCTCTTAGCACTTCAATGCATTAGCAAACCTTTGCTAACGAAGAAAAAATTAAAGTACAGCAAATTTCAAAGCACCAGTTGTACCCAACATCATTAAAAATTTATAAAACTTCCCCTGAACATGACAAGTGTTTGGTTTAAATGAAGATCAGCCATAAGAAGGAGCAGAAATCTTGTTATTCTTTGTCTCTTTCTCTCCCTCTTTTTCTGTTTCTCTCAGACCTCCCCCAACCAGCACCACCTCAATCCAGCTGAAATATGTAACCATTACAGAGTGACAGTTTGACACACAATGACCTGTCAGAACATTCATCTCTCAATGTTTTATTTTAGTGAGGAGCCAAACTGCAGAAAAAATAAGCAAGTTGTTTCAAGGCTTGGAATGAGATCAAACATTTCTGGCATCCCCACTTACCAGACCTTTGATTTACAATGGATCTGTCAGAGGCTGATTAGACAGTGTGTGTTTAAAAACCTATAGATGTTCCACAATTGCACAAGCTCTCCCCTTGCCTTCACAGAGAGCGTTTCTGCTCTTTGTTTGAATGGGGAGAATCAGCCAGGTTCCACGGCAGAACCTTACACCTTGCAAGGGGAAAACACCACATGCAAACCCGCAGGCAGCTGCAATTAAACCTTTTAGCAAGGAGCCTTCCCACTCCCTACTAAAAGAAAGCCGTAGCTCTCTGTACTCTAATATTCCTTGTGCCAATTTCTATTACCTTTTCCTTCCAGGCCTAAAGTTATAACAGTCTGCAGAGAAAATATACCCAGGAACTGCTGCAATCTCCGCATATTTCTAATAATGTTCAAAAGCAACACGCAGCTAAAAATTAGTCAGACAACAAAGTGCAGGTGGCTAAAATATTCCCACACTGTAACAGTTTTTGTTCATAATTGCAACTGGGGGGGGGGGGGGAAAGGCTAGAAATATATTGTTTCTATTTGTACCTAGAACAGTTGCAGAAAGAGCAGCAGGATTTGTGCCTGGCATTAGAATGGGTAATTCCTTAATACTATATTGTGGCATATGGTTCATTGTAGCAAATTATGAATACATGTGTTTGGAGAGCTTTGGTAGTAAATTTGGGCTTTGTACATCTACAACAATGCCCAAATCTGACAAACATAATTTATATAATATTAAGTTAATACAGTATTATGAAATTAGCTCACTGTAGTAAAGCTGTAATTTTAAAATGAAAGACAATACAACGAAATGAAAGCAAAATAAACATTAGCATTTTGTGAAAGGTAGAACAAATCTTCCAAAAGTCTGCTTAGTAATTTATTATAATGCCACGTTTATGACTTCCAGTATATTTAAGACATGGCATCCTTTAACGGTATAGTACAACTACACTGCTGTTCAGAATGATCCCAATCCTTCAGCCTCTCCCAGGCAATGCTCTCAATTCATTTAAGTGAGACTTTTGAATGAACACTGCCTGTGATTAAGTGAGGAGCAAGCTAGAGCTCTGGGATCTGGTCCCTACGATGCTCCGTAGGGATTCAGCACTCTATTTGCTCCATGCAGAAAATTCTGATCAATATGATCAGGCTGTAGGAAGAGCCTATTACCCTGTATGTTAGAGTATTTAAGATATAAAATTTTACATATCCATAAGAGGGAAGTGAGAAAAGCATTAGAGTGATGCAAGTCCCTTAGCTTCTATAAAATTGCATGTATTAAAACATGCAATTTTGTTGTTTTAAGGAAAAGAAGAGAGCAAATCAGAGCAGGAGCCAAAAACAAGAGAAGAGGGGAAGGAAATAAATAAATAAATAAGGTGTTGAGGTCATCCCACAAGAACCTGAAGCATTTCTGTTATCAACTTTTTGAGGAAAACTGGCAATATAAACAAAAATGCGTTTTAGTATTTTAAGTCTGCACAGAATTTGTATTATACTTGCTCTTTAAAAAGATATAACCATCAAGGGGTACCATGAAAGCTTTTCTAATACACCTCTGGTAGGGCAGAATAACAGAAATTGGCATCCAAAAATAAAAGTCCTCTGTCTCAGTCAAGGCCTCATTTCTAATATTTAATTTTTGGTGTGTGCTTTTCGTTTTCTTTTCAAACAGAGAATACAGTGTCCAGGATTTCTGAGGTTTCACATGTCCTAAAAAGCAAGACAACCCTATCAAAATGGGCATTTCCAGCAGGACATGCCACACATCATATGCCCTAGGTACCATGAGCCTGGGGCTCCATCAAGTTATAGTAACTAAAGCCTAGAGGTTATGGCCCAGAGGAAAACAACTGCACAATGCAGTGGCTTCACAGCCTCATGAAGTTCATGTCTCAGCCAACAATGATACGTCACAGATGAAAATGTATGACCTTTCTTCTGTGTAAGTGAAAGCCATGTTATACACTGCTGAATATTGCTACCATCCTAGAAATCTGCTATTGGTATTTATCATCCTGCCACCTTATTTCATACTCTCTGAAACACAGAGAAAACACTTTTATCTGAGCAATCAGGGAAAGGTTAGAATTGCATTAACGGGTTAAATGTATGAATGAATCATGAAATGTGAATTAGCACCAAATGTTAAAATAAAATCCTATGCAAAATGCCTCGATGAAATGCAGATAATATCCATGCCTGTACCCCAGGTATGACTGCTTTGATCTCCTTTAGTGGCTCAAATCCACAAAGTGTATCATTCCCAATTTTGCATGGGGAAATCTAATACTGCTGAGGGTGTGTGCAATTGCCAAATGCCATACCCATTTTTGCATATCATGAACTATACAACTCCTGCACAAAAGTTGGCACACCTTGATGTTGCAAAAACCTACACATCTGAACTCTGTGAATAGCCTTAATTCTAGACGCAAACAAGCACAGCTTTGCCACTATCATTAGGAAAGTGAAACATGCCAAATAATTAAACTCTGAAAGGGCACATTTCAGAGATGAACTCTCTGCTGTCGAGGCCCAGAACCAGACAACAGTTGCTGTGGTGAAGAGGCAGTGCCTGCCTGTGTTTGAGCCTGGAGCTGACACCACAGCAGCTTCTCACAAAAGTGGCAAAGTAGAAAGTTTTTAACTTTTGGGGTCCATTTTTCTATTCCTTAGGCTGAAAATCAGGGGAAAAAAATAAAGACCAGAATTTCACTCTCACACAGTGCTATGTGAGAATTCATAGACTAAGGAGTAACCTGCTAACCTCTTTCTGACCCTGCCTCGAACAAGAGCTCTGGCAACTTGGATCTGTCAGATTACCTGCAAGAGGTTGATTTCCTGAAGACAGACTGAGATCCAGTAGCAGGAAACAAGGGCTTTGTCAGGAGAGCCTGGATCCTGCCTAGGAGTCGGTGAGAATACTACTAGGTTTGATAAGTGACAGGTGACTGAGGGCTCCGAGGAAGCAGCACAAACACCTTCCCTACAGCAATTTTGTGTGATCACACCCCACCTGGGCCTCAGGAACTTCTGAATCTACTGGCCCCTTTCAACAAAGTTGACAGAAGGGTGAAAAGTTCAAAGATAATCAAGTTCCTACACATTTTTTGAGCGTGGCTTATACACAGAATGAAGAGAAATCCTTTTACTGACCATGGGAACACTTTCAGAATGACCTCATACCTTATCAGATATCAAAGAATCTGTAGCAGTGTGACTAAAAACACTCCAAATATAGGAAAAGCTAGAGGACATACAGCTTCTGGACATCAGCATCAAGTAACCAGAAGATATAAATCCATGACTTGAACAGTTGCAGTGCAACTCCACACTTTGACATGTGTAAAAGCTACTTAAGAGCAACATACCTCAAAGCAGAGAGGAAAGGAGATGAGAACAGTCAATATCCCTGATGCAGTTACTGCAGGGTGTTTGACCAGCCACAGTTTGTATACTTAATAAAGGGTGTGAAACTTAATAAAGGTGCCAGCATTACTCAGCTCCACCAGCATGCATCTATATTATATTCCTCAACCAAGCACGTTAGGCATTCCAGATGGCTCTGCCTTGTATTCAGCCTGTCTGCATTCACAATACAAAAGCCTTTCTTCTGGGGGGACCTGAAGCATCTTCTCACACACACATAAACGTGTGCATATTTATACCCCTGCAAATCTAACTCTGCTGCTTTCATCAGTGCCAGACTGCACAGAAATTAGCATTGTCAACTACTAATTACAGCATGCCCACAGTTACCAAAGTGCAGCAAAGTAACAGCTTTGAGAATTTCACACAATTACACCTTTATTCTGTCGCATTTCAGCGGTTTTCTTTTATCTATTATTATAAATGCAGAAACGAACAACTGATAATGTTTTCTAAGCCAAATTTAAGGACACACTCTTTGGGCCCCTGATTGCTCCAAGAACATGTCCTCTCCATTCTATCTTTTTTAACATCAGTTAAATATAAACAAATTATCTCCCTATGCATGTTGCTTCTGAGTGAATTACTTTTCATTTTTAGAGTGGTTTTCCATCACTACAAACCTTTTCCTTTCCCTTATGCACCAGCAAACATACTGATACAATTTAAAGGTCATGTTCTTTTCAAACTGACAGGGCCCTCCAAAATTTTGACGAGAGTCCCTCCAAGAATCACACCATACAAACGGAAAGGAATTAAGTAAAGCATCACTTGATGTAGGCTCAATCATGTGAACTGATTAGAAAATGTAACCACGGAGAGAGGTGATTCAAAGTGTGACGGACAACCTTTCAAAGAAAGGAGATGTCATGTTGATAATAATAAGCAAGTACCTGACATTGAAGGAGGGGGTGAACACAGAGGGTCAATAAAGATATAATTGCCTTCAGCTCCTAAAAAAAAAAAAAAAAAAGAGGAAAAAAAAACACCAAACCAACAACAAACCACAACAAAGCACCAACCAAGAAACCAAATCTTTTTTCTAACTTTGCTTTCTTCCAACCCCAAGATAAATATTTAAAATGATCAGAGCATTTTATCTTTGCAGCTCAAGTTAAGTTTTAGCCAAAAAATACTGAAAAAATGTATTAATAATATTTCAGTTGTTTAGCTCATTCTTTCACTCAGTAAAAAGGATACCTTAAAGTTCAAAGCCAGATATATGGAGTTTGTCTTAAAGGTTATATTGATACATATTGATTTGCATTACAAGTTAGATCATATCTAAGAAAATAGGATTCTAACCTTGGATTCTAACACCCACATCATCCAAAGAAATGGATACAAGCAGAAAAAGTCAATGTGCCTGTTTGAAAGACGTCATTTATCAGGAAGATGATTAGTTCTTCTTTATACATTTTAAACAGAGAAAGTCTAAATATTTTCAGGAAACACAGTATGAGCTGGATTAGGACAAAAAGATCTCGCCACAAAATAAAAGCAACAGTTACCATGAGTTAACAACAGCAGATGGATCTGCAGCCCAAAAGAATAACCCACCCTCCACCCCACGTGATGGACATGGAGCTCAGCTAAACTGAAAAAATAGGTAAAAAGGGATTGCAAAGTATCATGTTCCTGTTCTCTTTTTGACAGTAAACAATACTTATTTCTTTAATTATTTATTTCTTTCATAGTTCTCTTAACTGCTGCTCTTTCTTTTTCCATCAGTTGCTACGATTTATGGCCCTCAAAACAGTTCCAGCATGCAATGAACTATTATGGTAACAATTTGAAAACATTACATCCAAGATCATTTTAATGATAAGACCTGTCTTCTCTTGTCGATATTAAAATGTATCTAATGTATATGAATAAATGGAATCTTAACTGATTTAGATACTATATTCTTATTGATGTCAAAGAGGTCAGTGAACACATCTAATGTTTTAGCCAACCATGGATTGAAGATTACAGTTACATAAAAAGTCAATGTGGAGCCTTTCTCCTGGAGCACAAATCCAGCCCCAAATTTGCACCAGGTAGGGTATCCTAAAGAGTTCAGGCAAAATAAATCAGAGGTACTGCTCAAGTTCTTACTGGACAAATGCCCATTTCATCAAGAAAGTAATAAACCATGGCACCCATGACAAACTCTGACGCTATTTGCTTGACACAGTGCCTGTTCAAGGCTTGTCCATGTGTTGCAGATTGAAAGCTCCAGGACACAACCAAGGTGACACCCCAGTCATACAATCTACTGCCTGTCTTGGAGAGAAACAAGGTTTTACTGCAATCTAGGTCTTTTGCAATTGCTCCCTGGACTGCTGGCTAATGAGGTCAGACAGTACTGTCCATTCTAGACATATTCTTTTTAGGGTATCATCTCTCCAAGAGACATTCCATGAGGACATATCCTTAAATATGCCATCAAAGCAAATTATAATGATAGAATATATTAACATTTTTTATGAGGAAAAAGCATACTTCTAAGGAAACATGAAATAAAAATGAGATTAAATAGCAAATTCATTTCTGAAACTATGTAGTAGATGTTGTCTCTGCTATTAGAAAGCTTTTGTTAGACACAAGGAAAAAAGCTGAGCTTAAGACTTGTAGACACCCCTCACTAGAGATCTCAACCAAATCTCCTTTTTCCCCACACAGACAAACTGAGTGACCACGTCTCTGCAGTCACAGCTCTATGAGGGGACTGACCTTCCTTCTTTTTCTTTTCATGCCTCTTAACAGAGCCTTTCTAAAAACCAAAGCTGAAAATGAGATCATTCAAATCATTAAATACCACAATATACTGATGTAAAATGGACATTTTTCTTGAGGAATCAACCACATTCCTCCTATCAAGTCCTCCAGTTCCACCATGGGTGGAGCTCCAAAGACACTCAGATGTACACACTCTGAAAACAAGTGCCCACTTGGTTATTGGCCACCCACTGGCCAACTTCATGCTTCAATGAAACCATTATAGCCAAACCTGCAGCAGCCACCTCTTCACCAGGGGAGCTTAGGGGTGAAGTTAGAAAGAAAAAAAAGATAAAAATAAGCAAGTCAGAGGAAAAATTATACAGTATTTATAATATAAACAAATGGAAAATCAGAAAGAAACTACATACATTAATATTTGCTAGTAGTATCAGAGGTAATAACTAATTGCTCAACCTCTCTTCAGGCCCATCGTAGCAATAGTCATAGGCTGTGTCTATACTAACATTTCAGTCCAAAACAGTGGTACAGCTTGGACCAGATTTATTTCAAAAACCCCAAAAGTATGATGTGCACCATCATTCAATGGAAGCAAAAGGTGCAAACCCAACCACTGTTTTTTTCAGGCACAATTGGGACATTTGGTTCCAGTGACCATACTAATCATAGTTTAGAGTAAAAAATCCCAAAGCATACTTACTGTGGATATGAACCCTCAGCACAAACCAGTTTAACTCATCTGTTTATAAGGAGCCTAATTCCTTGCCAATGGAGAGAGTGCCTTAAAAATATTTAGGTGAAATGGAGATTTCAACCTCTGTCAGAGAAAGGTGACATACTTTTGGACATTCTTGCTTGAGCACATGCTCTATGCCAAAGCCATTTGAAACATGAGACCCTCTTTTCAAATTGCCTGTTTAATCTTCTTCCTCACAGAAGATTAAATTCTGATGCAAATGGAAGGGGATGGAGCCATCCCATCACTGCCTGATGTTCCCTGCTAAGAGAGAATGGGAAGGGCATAATGCAAAAAAGAGACCAAGCATTTTAGGGAGAAGACATAAAAGCAAAACCCAGGGGTTGCAAAATCCACATGAACTAAACCCATGACTCAAATTAGTATAATTGAAAACCATTAAGCTCAGCTCTGTTCAAGTAAAAATTAACTTTATAGAGACTATCATTATAAACTATTGCTTCATCAGGAAGATACATCATGGTTATATTTTATAATTTTTATCCTCTCTTCCATGTAGCTGCTAGAAGGCAGTTACACTGAGAACTGGATCTTTCGAAAGTTGTTAACAAGACACATTCCTTTTGGTTCATGGCTAGTATTATGAGAGTTTCTGTCTTATGTCACTATTTCTGACATATGCTGGAGAGAGAACATCTTGGCTCAAAAAATATTGGACCATCATTTTATGAGAGGAGACCTTCTAGACCACAGAAGCAGTTAGATTTACTACTGACAACACAGAGGTAATGATAACCTATCCTTACATAGCCCAGAGTCTTACATATTGTAAACTCAATTAGCAATTCTTTTATCTTCACCCAACACAGATATATTGAAAATTGCAGATTGAGGGCTTTTCTCATAGAGCTCTGACCACAAGGATAAATAGTGCCTTGCTTGAGCAGCATAATTTTTAGCCCTCTCATTTTTCATCCAGTTCAAGTTGTTTGATTCTAAGAGTCCATATTCCAGGCAGTCAGAGCACTCCTTTATGAACACAACACAGGCAAACCTGCATTTGCTGGAGATGAAAGGCATGAGAGTTGCCCATAATTTTGCCACAAATAAACTCTGCCTTTGGTTTATGCTACATCATGCCCTTCCATGTGAATAGTTTTGATAAAGACCTGTTACTCCCTTTTCTTTCACTATACACAGTGTGGATACATTAGATAAACACTTTTATATGTACCCGTCAAGGAGAAATATCCCACACAACGAAGCAGACCTTGTGCAATAACATTTCACTTATCTGTTATGTCTTTCTGAACCTTTCCTAAGAACCATAAGTCTCTAATCCCAGCATACAGCTGCATGCAGCCTTGCTCCGAGAAATTCCTGTTCTCCAAGACCAGCAAACAAATATGGACAAGCAGGTGAGGGAGGTTTCTACAACAATATGGACGTTATTTTACTTCTTTTACTTTCTTTTTTGTTACACCTAAAAGAGTTATTAAAATAACAGGCAATTTACAAGCACACACAGAATTTTGAAGAGGCCTTCAAAAAACTTGGGAGAAACAGATCATATACTCTAAGCCAAAAGCATACATCATCTTTATCTATTAGGGTTTTTTACATTTTTACTGGGTCTCAGTGATTTACTGGTATAAAATAAAACACAGAGCTATACTCCAGTTACAACAACATAGCCAATATGAGAACACAGAGAGCAGTAAAGTTTGAAACTACAGTGAATGCAGCAGATTTAACACAATGCAAAAATGAACTTATTTTTTCAAACTTACCCATACACTTGCAATAAATATGGAAATCAAGTAAATTAAAAACCTGTTGGATTCACACACTTCTGTCCATACTTGTCAATCATTTTTCCAACAAATAATATCTCAACACAGTGGTTATAACCTCTGCTAACAGAAAAGAACAGCCTGTTTTGGTGAAATAAAGTTGACATTTAACTTACTCTTGTAAATTTAAGTTGTTCATTCATTGCTCTTGTATGTTGACAGATAAGAATCCTTTAATGTTCTTGAGCAAAACAATAAATACAGTGTAGTTAAATTTTAGATGTGAAAACATTATGCTTTGTCTTGACAGCACCACAGTTAGGCATAAAGTTATAATGTTCAAATAGTCTCTTCTGAGACTCTGTGTCATAAAACATGCAGTCTTTGAAAGCATATATGTATCTGTCATTTGATTTTTCCTGAAATCAGAAATAGATGGATGCACATCCCAGTTCTTCACCTATAGATCCAAATTTCTCTCTCCTGCAGCCCCAACTCCGTGGGATAAATAGACAGAGATTTTTCTGATAAAACAGAAAGTTATCACTTAGGCCTGGGTGGAAAATGGTGCTTTAAGGGAACTTCCCAGTCTGACCATGCAGGAGCCACTCTGGCAGTCACACTCCCCACCCAGACTGGCACTGCTGGGACTGGAGTCCCCTCCCAGCAGCTCCAGTGACCCAATGGGTCCCACACCCAACCAACCCAGGTTTGCTCACCAGTCCTACCCCAGATTCCCATGGCAGAGCCTCAGATTCTCAGTCCATGAAGCCATTTCTTCCCAGTGCAGCAACACACACACAGCCTGAGCTGGTGTCTCTGAGCAGGGACCCTCAACAAAAGAACCCTGGGCTTTTATCCCCTCACAGTCTAAAGCCTGACAGTCTGGGATGTTCCTGCCCAGCCCTCTGCTCCCACTGTGTCTCTGGTGTCCCTCACCTGGTCCTGTCACAGGTCCCCAGACCCTCTGCCATGCCAAAGGGTAGCAGGTCACAGGTCCTTCCTTGGGGCTCCCCCCTGCATGGAGTGGATTCCTCAACAGCTGGTGGGTCGGTTTGGGTTTTTTTTTAAATAAAAGCATCGGTGAACTGCTTTCAAGAAATCTAAATTCATCGTTCATGGTGCAACTACCTCTTTTGGCCTTACAAACATTGATGATATTTCACCTAATGATCTAGGAGTTGTTTCTCTGATAATGAAGAAACTGATACATCCACCAATACTTTGTGTACATGAAGTAGATCAAGCTCAGTTCCAAACTATCATATAAATACACATCCATTTTTTTGGTGCATAAAAGAGGCAAAAAATCCATTGTTCCTTGTTTAGCCCAAGAGATTAGGACCTTCACATTCCCTAATTGATGCAGTTAATCTCTCCCATTTCCAACATTCTTGAACACTAATTCTCTAATATCTCTAAATTTGGCAGATTTATCTTGAAATAACATTGCACATTAGAAAAAAAGAACTTGTATGATGGGAATACATTCAGCAATGTGGAAACTACAAAGAAAACCCCAGCTGCCTCAGCCAATAATAAGATATAATACTAAATTTAGACCTTTCATCAAATGTTCTCAAATTCATTACTATAGTCTCTTTTCAGCTTGGTACTTTCCTCTTATTTTAATTGTTAATGGATTATCAAAATTATCAAAAATGTCATGCAATGCAGAATGTCTCCTTTTCTAACCACAGAAAAGAAACCACATTCCATACAGACAGAACATTACATTGAATGATCTGCAACAAAGGAGCCACTCCCAGCAACTACTGCACAAGTCCATACCAATTTTATGGTGCATTATTAGGACAGACACCTCAGCACGTTCCTGAAGGCCCTATTCCTGTGGCCTCTTGTCTTCTAAAAGTCATTGTTCTTATGCCACGTGTTATTCAAAGCAAAAGGAGCAAGGGGTGCTTCCAATCATCCCTGCACAGCAAGGTGCTCAAACCACCAGCAGCATTCAAAGATGAGATAACCAATGCAACAGGTCACATAACACAACCAGCTGCTGTAGATGTCTTAGTTTAGGTATTGTACACTGCCCTTTTCCTCTCCAGTAGTTCAGAAAGGAAATTGTTCCTAAACAGCAAACACTGCCTCTCTATTTTAAACACTCTTGCTGGAAGAGAGCCCTAGGCTCAGCAAGGGCAGAACTGCACTTGGAGAAAGGCACAGGCATCAAGCACTAGAGGAGGAATGTGTGATATGTCAAAGGAACCTGTTCCATCTGAACTTAAGGGGAAAATAGACTAGGTATCCTAAATTTTCACAGGATGGGGCAGGGGGAAGGATATTTCTTTATGACTCAGATGCTGGTTTGCAGAATCCACAGCAGTCATCAGGCAGGCACAGCAGGTTATACAGCCTTCCACAGATAAGCACGTGGATCATGCATGTAAAAGGGAAACTTGGCTGATGCTGTCTCATACCATGGGCTGTTGAACCAGCCTTTTAGAGCTCTGAACAGCCACAGACAAGTGGAGCAGGATGAGGTATTCTGTCAGCATTCCTTGCCCTTAAGCTTTTCCTACCAAAACCCATATCCCGCACCAGCTAACAAAAGGAATCAGATGGCCTGAAGCAAAACACTGCCTTCAGAAACCAGGTTTGTGTCTGAAGTGTGAACCAACCTCCTAATGATCCACACAGTCTGCAAGAATAAGAGGAGGAGCTGCAGAACACATGAATTTTTATGTGTACGAGTCAACAAGTTGGTTAGCTGAAAGAGAAAGGAGCCAAGTTATCCTCAGAGCTGCTATAATTCACTCCCAACATCCAAAGGACACTACAAGGCAATTTCCTCCCTCTCTTTAACCAAGACTCCCCTAAAAGATAATATTATTGCTAGTTTAAGATTCCTTAAACATATTTTGTTGCCACTAAAATGTTACATAGGAAGAGTTACTGCAAAAAATTGGTATGTTTTAAGTTAGTGCCAAAGGAACTTGGAGTCTGAACAGTAATTACTTATAGTTTAGTGTAAATCAAAGGAAGTAGTAAACAAAGCATTTTTGAACAATAGAAGGAATCCTTTCTATTTCATCATAAACAGTCAACTTCTTAGTGAGAGGCAGCATGTCTCTGCCCGAAAGGGAAAATATCCCACTCTGCTAGAGGAATATTAGGACATCAAGGAGTTTCTACCAATTCCTGTTAGTTTCAACAACAGGAAAAAACCCAACAAAACCAAACCAAAAACCAAACCACCAGAGGGAATTCTCCTTGCTCACCATCTAAAGACCAGACCAAGAGGAAATAATCAAGAAAAAATGGCAGTTCTGCATCTCTACCCACTTGACATATTTTTTCTACTAATTAGTGCCATGCAAAGAGGCAAAGTTTAAACTGACAATATAATTTGAGCCACAAACTTTGTTCAACAGTTTTAGTGATCAACATCACCACAGAACACAAAGACTCAAAATACAAACTTTCCCACTTTGCAACACCCAACATAAATCATATATGCTAACCCTTAATGCTGAGAACTATCACTGCTAGAAGAGCAGAGAAGTAGTTATACAATTAAGGCATATTGTTTGGGAAACACCTTTTTCTTCCTTTAGCTGCTAAATCTTAATCTGAAAATGCACCAATTCCAATTAAAGTAGAGTATAAAGCATATAAAGCATAGGTTGATGCCTTAGTTTGAAATGCAGTGTGTGCCTCGAGGCACTGCATCATAACTCAGTCTTGCCTTCAGTCTAAATGTGTGCTTACCAACAATACAGGCAGGCTCTGCTGTGTTACACAGGTGGAATCCTCACCTCTCCCCTCTCTCTCTGATTTGATCTTTTCTACCTCAAAGCTGGCCTGTTGCAAAACTTTTTTTGCAAAGTTTGTGCAGACTTTACCTTCATTGCAGTGACCTTATAACTACAAGAGCTCTGAGCTCCTTGAGACATTGATCATGTCTATGCCCATGTTTGTACAATCCCCACTGGATCAGAGCATTGCCTAAGTCTGGGCACTCTGGGCAATATTGTCACAT
Source organism: Xenops minutus (assembly GCA_035221455.1). Lineage (NCBI taxonomy): Eukaryota > Metazoa > Chordata > Aves > Passeriformes > Furnariidae > Xenops > Xenops minutus. The sequence goes on along the minus strand of JAWWEE010000018.1, from coordinate 5,016,080 downwards.
GAATATTAAATAATAATCAAGTTTTGTCAAGTCACTGAGCTGTGAACTACAGCAGACTCACGTGATTGTATAGTATGGCTCAAAGGAAACCCTTAGCAGCCATCATATAAAAATATCTCTGGTCTAAAAAGTCCTTAAACAGTGATCTACCCAAAAGTCATAAAATAAATAGGAATTACATATATGTAAAACTAATACATTCACCAAAATTTACATTTGTGCTATAGGGCTCATCTTTTTCTTTCCTCTTCCAAAAATTTCTGTATCAAACTCCAAAAATGTTCAAAAATACACAAATATATTAATAAAATGCCAATCAACCAAGGGGTATCGAAACATTGAAAAAGATTGTGCTAAAATTTGGAAATACACTTTGCATTAACAGAAAAGTATAATTAGAAATTAGTTTAATGTATTAAGAGAGTTCCACATGAAGGTTCTCGGCATAAGGCTGGCATTGATTTTCCATTTCCTCCATTCCTAGGCAATCATTTCACCCTTTTCACCTGTGCCACAAGAGCTGGATGGTGTGTTGGCACTAATAGTCCTTTCTGGGGAAAATGCAAGTTGAGCTGACTTGGAAAATTGGGCTTGGACAAAAAGGCACAAAAGAACAGGGGAAGGAAAAAGAAAATTACAGAGTTGAATTCAGTAAAACACTTGTTTGGGTATGTCATTAGAGGGAGGAGGGAGAAAAAGGCGGGAGGGGGGGGGTGGGGGGGAAACACATACAGAAGAAAAACAGAAGCAAAATACCAAAATGTAAAACACATATTTCTTTCATCTGGCTACAGTGATGAGTCTTGTATATTTCAATGGAAACAAGACCTATTACAAAGCAACTGAAAACACATTCACTAAAACAGCCAAATGTGCCATTACCCCTTTATAAGACTAAGCCAATTATGGTTAAACCTGCTGTGTTTTTATTTTCGTGCAACTTTATTTAAATGTAGACAATTTAAGTAGCTCTGGCACAGAAAGATACATCCTTCACAGTAAACCAAGAGAAGCATATCCCACTTTTTCCCTGACAGAAATTCTAAGAGTGGGTATTATGCAGAAGACAACGCTCCTTATATGCAAAAGGATCCATATAAACATAAATATGTATAAAAATCACTTTTCAAAGACTACATAGGTACCAAAGAAGTACATATAAACCTACTTATAAGTATACATAGTTATCAGTAAAAAATACTTGACCTGTTTCCAACAGATACCCAACACAGATAAAGGAGAAATCCATGAAACTCTCTTGTAACTAATGAAAAGAATAAATTAAGCTCTAATTAGCTAAAATCTGAGTAACTCACCTGAGAGTAAAAGCAGGATAAAGGCAAACTTAAAATAAGACCCTGAAAACTTAGATTTTGCAACAGAAATATGCTAAAGACCGTATCTTTGAAAGAGGGGGGAAAAAAAAAAAATCTAAGTATTTTAGATGGTTTATCTGGTGAGAAGAGAAACAACAGCCTCTCTAAAACATGCTCTGAAGAATGCTCTGAAATAGCAGTAGATGCTAAAAGCCTTATTTCAGAAGAAAGAGCTTCTCTATTTCATATGTTTCTTTCTATAGTCATTAGGAATCTTTTATTTTTCCCTTATTGTTGAAAATAAAAAGTTACTTCTGCTGACATTAAAAGCCTGATTTTACCAACTATTTAATGCACTCTAAGGATACTGTTAAAAGACACTGGCATGTTGATGTGAGCTGTACAAAGGTCAGTGATTTGGAGGCTCTTTCAGACAATTTGCCAGGATTTTGGCATTTTGTAAGCACACATAGGACAGCTCTCCAGCAAGCTGACCTTGACAGTGAATTGGATAAATAAACCTTCAATTTACCCCCTCCAGCTCGATGCTAGCGCAGCTGATCCCTCCGGAGCCTTCACCTGTCCATATCGTTCAACTGCCTGCAACTTTCAACTGACGAACATCCCCAGCTTTACAGGTTCTGTGACAAACACCATCTAACAGATAAGGCTTCTGAAAAGTCAAAGTCAATAGTGTTTCCATTGAAAATTTAATGCTGCTTCCATCTTTCCCCATCATTCTTCCTACTGTTGCATGTATCCCAGGAGGCACTTCAAGCAAAAGCACTACTCCATAACAGGTAATGACGTGGCATTTAATGATACTGTCCAAAGTGATCCAAGCCCATGGAAAGTAATGTGCACTCATGTACCAGATAAGCACGGCTGAATGTACTAGAACAGCAGTATCTTTCACTGCACTGTCACTAGATACAATGTGACATATGCTCTGCCATTGTACCTGGCTTTTCCTTTTACTTCACCATCAGAGGAAAAGAGCATTTTCAGATACAGAGCACCAAAGTGTTAAGGGAATTCAGTAAAAGGTAGGATGGCAACATATCCGTAATTAAGTATTCACAGCCTCTTTAATACTTCAGTGCTCTTGGATTCGCTACTAAAATCTGTGAATTATACCTCATTGAAGAATGTCCTTAATCGACTCTGACATGTTTTATTGGAGGCAGAAAAAATGTTTCAGTATGATAGATAAGGTTAAAAATGTTACTACTCTGATCATTTACTGTAGTGCCTTGCAAAAAACTCCAAAGCCAAAAACCATTTACATCATTCATCTGATGCAATGGAGAAAAGAAAGCATTATCTGACAGCCCATTTTAGCTGATGGGACAAAGTGCACATTTTCAATTTTCTGACAAAGTTATGTTGTTTATGTAGATAAGCAGAAGAAGAAAAAAAAAAAACAACAAAAAACAACAACTGTAACATTTCTACTGCGTGCCATAAGGATCTGAAATTCGACTTAAACAGCAAAGTACCTCGAGACCACGCAGAGCAGAGCATGACAAACAAAAATCATTTTTCTGGTTCCAAATCAAATAATACATTACACGTTTCCTACTCTAATAGCAGAGCAGAGTTCTGAGGCAGCCCCAGAATGCTGCAGCAAAGCTCAGCGTGACATCTCTATGCGTGTGCACGAGTACTTCTCTCGCGGCAGCGCTACCTGGGAGGGAGGTTCATGAAACCACTGAAATCTTTTTAAGTAAACATTTTAACTGAGCTTTGCTTCTATTAATTTTGATACTCTCCAGATATCAATGGCTTCTGCTTACACTACTCACTGCAAAAGGGACAAACAGGAATCTCATACATATTCAATTTCTATTATTAGTTCTGTTAGAGTGATCTGTGACTACATGGGGAAGTTAGCAAAGGAAAGACATTGTTTAAACTGACCGTCAGAGACCTCTCCATGGAACAACATGACACTGGCAGAAAAAGATGGTTAGGAAATGGTATTCCTCAGGACAGGGCAGATTAAGTTCTCAAATGAATAACCTATGCATTTAAAACTTACATGGATGGATCATACAAGAGGGATTGCATGTTTTAAGAGTCCCTGTTTTGCTTTTCCACCACCAAAAAATGCATCTTCTCTTTGGTCATGACAATAAAGCAGAATTACTAGAAGCACTTTTATTTACTATGTAACTGACAAGATTATCATTTCAACACAAATTAGGAAGAAACAGTGCTTACTACAAAAGTAAAGTAATCCCATTTCTGTTCATTTTACTACTCATGCACCTCAAGGTAAGCACACATTTACAGAACTGGCTCAATTACCTGAGGCTTTGTGGTACACACCTCAATTACTAAGATGTCTACGAGCTGCATCACAACCCATTAGAAACAAAAATGAAAGCTTTCAAATAATTGGCCAAGACCCTGAGTCTACAGCACAGACGAGACTTCAAATTAGGACCAGATGTTGGATTTTTTTCTTTAAACAACAGTTCCTAGGACAGAGGAAGATCCATCTTCCAAGCCTACTTTTGCCTGCAGACAATATGACCCATCTTAATGAGGCTGCTGAATGCTTTATGAGCAATTTCATCCACTAGTTACTATATTCTGGCACCAAAATTGAAATATTCGTTTTAAATCTTGCCATTAGGACAGTATTGCATTCTGCCAAATTTCCAATGCCAATTCTTATATTCAACTGTGATTGAGTGTCTCTCCAGAACCAAAGAGATAACAGCAAGGTCTGCCTACGCATCCTGTAATATAACCAGCTCATTAAACTCTGTTCCCAAAGACACTATTTGGAAAGGAGACATTGGGAAAAGAGTTTTCCACATCCCAGTTACAGCCATGCTACCTGCTGCTGCTATCAACTCCCTGTATCTCTGCTTATGTGTTTCATCACAATCATAAAAATCCTACTGAATCGAATGGTCCTTCAGCTGAGAAACTGAGAGGGGAATAAGAGACAAGATGAATGGAGAATTCAGGATTTATTTCAAAATTTTGAGCAAAAATTAAGGTTGTGTACTCAGCAAAATGGAAAAAAATATATGGTATAAGAAATGTTTGCTTGTCACACAAGGGATTGTCAGTAAGAAACCTGTGCCTCTGTTATACTGTAATACCATAACACAGACCTGTGACCTGGGAAAAACATAGGAAAAGGTCATTTCCTGAAAACTGCTATTTTAAAAGCACACATGAATTGGAGGAATAAAAATAAGAAAAAGCTGTCCTACTTCATCTTTCTTATTTTAATAATGTGTATGCTTTAGAAGACTGGCTGTCGACTGTGAGAGTGAGATCTCCCCATGCACTGTGCAGACACTTTCAGAGACACCAGGGACTAAAACCAACCATGTGTTCTCCAGATTAACTGTGGAGAACAGACAGAGTCAGAGGATCTTCATCTCCTCCCCTCTGGAAAGACCAACAGAGTTATAAGCAAGGTGAACTCTAATACAAAAATGCAAAATTTTACCCCACAGTAAAGAGAAACAAGTTGAAGAACAGGAAGTCTCAGAGTTAGAATTCATGATCTGGAGTTACCTACGAAATCTTATTCAAACCTAGCATAAGGCCACAATTAAATCCAGAATATTTCATTTGAAACCTGTCTATTCTTGATGAATGAATCTTTACATATCAATTTTTTCACCACAGAAATTAAGATATCATCTCTGTCCCTGCATCACAGTCATTCACACACAAGTTCACTCTTCTGTGCCTCAGTTTTTTGGATCCTTTCTTTTCCTTGGAAATTATTTATAATATTGTTTGCGCTGCATAATAATTGCTTGTCTTTTGTACATTGTAGGGTTCAGGAGGAGGAAAGGAGGATGAAAGGAAAGGAAGAAAATGTATTTTCCTTCTTATTAATTTTCAGCCTGCTTTTTTTATTTCTTTTAGAGTAAGATGTTTTATTTCCCGGGCAGTATGTTTGCCTCGCTCTATGAAGTGCGAGGTGCAATTGCTGCCCTAGCTCTGTGTGTGGCTGTGGCCTCAGAAGTCAAGGATAAAAGAAACAAAACATTTTTTTTTCAATTCTGAAGTGAAAAATCCATTTGATTTCTTTTTGTTTATTGCTGCATTACTTAGGTAATTGCTTGAGTTGAGTCAGACTGACGGCAGGGCCCTGGACCCTCTGACTCCAATCCTTTTGCTTTATTTATTAGTCTCACTTATTAAAAGAATGTCTTGGCTTATATGATGGGTACTATTCAAGCAGAAGTTAAATCACTTATATTTGCAATCTAAGTCACTGACTCACAAAAAAACCCCCCATGCTAAGTATTCAGAAAAATGCTCTAAACCACAAGAAAATCATAAGCTCAGCCCTGAAAAATCAGATCATCCCAAAAGGCCTGTGAAGATTTGCAGAAGTGACCCAAGGTGTGGTAACTTGCACGCAAGAGTCAGCCCACTCAAAAACACAGCCTCAACATATACAACATATACATATGCAGCTCACATGCAATGGGACCTAATTTATTCAGCACAACATGAGCAAAATTCAGCAAATTCTCTGCCTCTCACAACAACCCCAAGACCTGTTATTTCAACCAACACTGCCTTTTCAGCATTTTTAAAAATTCTTAATAGATATCAAGCTGCTGAGATCTCCTACTATGTGGTGATTCCACGTGAAAGCAGAGAGCTGTTACCTCAAATTGTGCTCATGTCCTCTTCTATGACTCCCAGGCCACCTAACACTGGAATTTTTCCTGAAAAATATTAGATTACAAGATTAGTTACAAAAGGAAAGGACTTCAGCCATTTTTTACATTTTCAGTGATGTTTTAACCTGATGACCCAGGACAAAACTACATACACAGACTTCTTCAGAAACTCATGTGTCCAAACCTTTCAGCCTGTCATACCATTTTCCATCCTTTTCATCATTAATATTCAACACATTTGTTTTAATAAGCTACTCAAATCCCCAATATTATCACAGACAGAAAGGAGTTGTGGTTAGAGGCATGTACTGAAAGACAAGACTGCTGGTTGATGTTCTTGGTTCTGTGTGTCCTTTCTGGTTTTGCCTGATTTCCAGGATAACTTCCTCTCTCTCTCTCAGGCTTTTCCCACTCTCAGTTTCCCTTTCAGTGCTGTCCTTGGCACAAAGTGAGGTGCATTGCTGTGAGCCATTAGGGATATTCTTAGTGTTGTTTCTTTTCCAGCCTATTAGTTCCTGTGCTAGTGCTGTCCTGGCTGCCTTTAGCAATGCACTGTTTTGGTGTGTAACTTCTGGATTTGCTTGAGGCCACAACAGGATCAGTGTTCTGTGTCGTTTCCATTTTGTCTCAGCCAGCCTTTGCGCTTACTTGAAATAAGTGTGGGCTTTTGCCACTGACAATTGAGAATATTAGTCCATATCACAGGAAAACATGACCCACCTTGAAGTTTTAAGCCAGTAGACTAAATGTTTATTATGAAAGTGTGAAAGGAAATGGGAGCCTGAGTGAACAGTTTCATGAGCTCCAATATTAAACAGTGGCCTAGTTAATAAAGGCAAGACCTCTTTTATTTCAGGGTTTACTCACCAGCCTGCCAGGAGACCACCTTAGAAGTTCTTCTGCAACTCTTCTGTTTCATTATTCAGTATGCAGTATTATCACACCCTTGATTTCACTTCCATTCTTTCTTAATGATCACCAAACAGCTCTTATACAGCAAATCTCTCAATTTACACTTCCAAACTTCACAGTACTAATGTTCTTATCTCTCAAAAATTAAATTCTCCTGAAATGCTCAATTCCATTTGCATTGAGTGGCATAACATTTTCTACTCTGCTCCTAGCCCCCAACTCAGATTATTTCCTCAACACCACTTAACTCTCCATCAGTTGCCTGATCTCTTTTGCCTCCTCCTGCTGTAATTTCACATTTTACTGCCTTCTCTGTAACATCTCACGTACTATATATCCTTCTGCTATATTGCATTTTAAAATAATCAGGAGGGGAGTATCAGCTGCTCACTGTCCACTAAGCCTGCCTTGTACACTGAAATCAGATGTACATTGTCCATAACCCTTGCACGTGGCTCCAGTCCCCATGAGTGACATACATTGTCACCTGCCAACCTGAAGTCAATGACATAAAACATATGGAAAAACTCTTTCAGTTACAAAACCAAAAGACTCCTCTGTTTTCCTCAAAATATCTTCATTGTGCTGCTCATTGTCCTTACAATATGGAAAATTTCTGACAGCACTGCTTTCTAACTCCAATTACCATCACTGCAGTTCACAATAAAGTAAAAGCAGAAGTAGTGGTGCTCCTGGTTTACATCATTAGTGTAAAAGCCACGCATTGTTCAATCAAAACTCTGCAACCAAATTTTGAGACTTGGCAGCATAAAGTAGAGGATGACAGATAGTGGGTAAGCTTTGGCTTGGCATGTTCTTTATAATCAGATTTAAGACAGCTTGATTCTTAAGGCCATGGAATGTTATCACACCACATGCAAATCTATGTGGACAACAAACCTATGAAAATACTGGGGTACTACTGCAATAAAAACAAAATTTCTTTACCCAAGAGTGACCAATTCCATTGGAAATGTACATGCAGAGCATTAACTCCTCTTGTGGTACATCCACTCCAGAAAAGAAAGCTTTGAAGAGGAGCTCTACAGCTTTTCCTGCAAAAGAAAGCAGGGAAAATAAGAAGTATATAAATAAATAAAATCTGAGCACATTTGCAAAACTGTAAAAGTAATTCTGACCACCTGATCACTAGAAAGTATGCCAGGATAGCCAGGTCTGTACAAATGTCATGAGAACTCCTTTCTGAATAAGCCTTTAGGAGGGCATGGGTGAAGATTTGCAGACATAGCAGTATGAGTGAGAAGTGATCTAAATCCCATCCTCTGTAAGGTTATATACAGTTATACTGTGAGATTACAGCTGGCTGGGGCATTGCTATTGAAGAGGCTGGGAATATTGCTTTTAGGTTGTAGAATTTTCACAAGAGGATTTTATCACAGTTTTACAAACCTAAAAAAAGCAAAGGTGCATCAATAACAAAAAGAGCATGAGTTGAAACCACTAGTGACTATTACATCTGAAATACTTTGTTTATACTTAAAAGAAAATTTAAATTTGAGTCATTCACTGCTAATTTTCTCCTCAATGACAGCACCCAAATTTCTCTTCAAAATTAGAGATGCTGAGTTACCACAAGAGGTTTATTATTTTAGTGCTACAATAACACAGATGATAGTTATCTTTGCAGAAAGATGAAGAGATTACTGAATTCTAAACCTGAGATGGAAATAAATTTCTTACTTAAATTGTGCCACACTCGCTCCACTGAAAGAATGATTATAATCTGCAAGGGGAGAGGGGGGGAAAGTAAAGCCCTCAAGAAGCCTTTCATAACTTCACCATTTTTCACAGGCAAGTATAATTACAGTTTTGCATAACCATCTAATGAGAGGAAGTCCTTTCTTGCAGTGTTAATAAAGGACCTTGCATAACATGTTAACAAAGCAATGGCACTCTATGTAGGTAATGTCATTGTGTAATTAGCATGCTCATAAGATGACTTAAGATTACAGTTTATCTGAATCTAATAACTGCCTATCAGCAGCTTTACCATTCTGTCTTTTTCAATATATCTTTCCTCATGAATGGTTTGAGTATCCACCCGCTCAGTGCAGAAGCACAGAGGGAATAAAACAAGCCAGTAACGAAACAGAAAAAAAAATTGAGTTTGAGAACAATGAAATGAGTAAACAATTGCACTTAGCAAAAAAACTTCAAAAAATAGCTTTTTCACATACCTAGACATGTATTTTGGGACATGGCAACACAAACATCAGTCTTTATACTCATTTCTAGATGGTGCAACATTTGAAAAGGCGCAAAAAAGGCTACTAGAAATTATAGTGGACACAATGCACGACATAAAAGCACAGTTCAGGAAGAACTGAACAGTTCTCTAAGCCTCTTAACAGGCTGTTTTCACAGGAAACTACACTTGGTTGGAACACTCAAATTCAGTATTCAGTAGCAGCGAGTATCAAGCACTGGTTTCTTCTCCTCCCCTGTATAGCAGAAGAGAATTCCTCAGAATCTGGTAGTACAGCTGGACTGGAATCACCTCACCAGCTTCCAGTTCTGCAACATAGACCTCAGAAGGCTGTAATAAAGAAATAACCAGGAGTAGTGCAAGAACTTGGCTTGGAACAACATAATGTTGATTCATGTATCCCCATAGAGAAAATCCCTTTCTATTGCTTTTTCTCTATCAGATTCAAGAAAGCAAGCCAAGTGAATGAGAAAGTAGAGGATGACAGATAGTGGGTAAGCTTTGCCTTGGCATGTTCTTTATAACGTGTACATTTCAAAGCTGGAAGGGTGATAAGTCACAGTTTTGGGGACCACAAACACTCAAGCCTTTGAGTTAACAGAACAGTGAGGACCTCCATGAAGACAGAAATTAGGCAAAGAGCACAACTCAAAACCCATTACAAAACAATAAGAAATTACATATAAAACTTTTCCTTTAAAAAAAAATAAAAAATGCATCTCCCTGAAGTAGTAACTGTAAAACAAATTAAGACATTTCCAAGTATTTGCTAACCTACTTACAGGCATCATTGCTCCCTTGGGCCTTTGTAGCCTTACACCTTCCTTAACGGACTAGCTGAATAGGTAAATGGGTTATATGAGGCCAGGAAATCAATGTGTATACTGTGTTCTCAGGCACAGATGAGCTTGTCGAAGCCGTTTTATTATAGCTCCAGGAGCTGTATTGATCTCACTGTTAACTACTCGGAGGAGGCGAGCAATCCGATGGAGATGCCTTCTGCCGTCCATCCAAATGCTCTCCCCTCAATAGTTCTAACAGAGTTAAGTGTGTGCAGGTGGAATTAATTTAATGTTTGCTTAATCAAAACTGACTATGCTGGAGCCTAAATTCTATTAATTACTAAAGGAATCACACTAATGCTGTAACATGACATTAGGCTGGAAAGGGCCCTATTTTACTATGATAAGAGGGAATAAGGGGGGGATAAGTCATGAGTTATTTCACAAAAATATCTATTATTTCACATTCCCCAAACAGAGATAGTTCAGACTTATCCCTGAAGTGGGGTTACTGTCAGCCAGCAGAATTTCCCTTTAGCGAACTGATAGGCACAACAAGCTAACTTTAGGCTTCATAATGAGGAAGAACAAAGTTGTAACATCACCCAGACCTATCTCTGTAAACATACAAAGATCTTCTGCTGAATAAAGGCACATGCATCTCTTTTCTGATTTCTTATTTAGTCCTAAGATTTGTATAGATGATTTTCTTAAAGAAAGTCACAATTTCTTCTTCACTTTCTAATATGAAAAGTTTCCCAAATTTTCCACACACAGGGATGGGCTACAAGTAAACAAAGGTAGCAAAGCAAAACAAGGGCTGCTCAACACTATCATAACTAAAGCATTTTCTATAGGACTATCCAGGCATCAGCCACTGTATATGCTGGGGTCAAATGCTCATGAAACATATCCCAGGGAAGCACAGGAAGGCTTTCCACTAGGAAAAACTTAACAAGGACAAGTGCATAACGTTTGGCTTGATCAGGTGTTCCTAATCATTCCAAAATCCATCACATCAGGTATTTCATAGAGAGAAGATCTCAGTTTTGTCTTCTTTTTTCTCAAAAGTGGTTATTTCATACAGCACTTCATGATGCTGCATATTCTTAGGCTCATTTTCGTCCTAAATTATCTGACTTCATTTGCATTACCAGGTGAATCTGCCTTTTTTTTTTTCCCCTCTTTTTAAATAGTCTATAGATGAAAAGAGTAAGTTTTGTATGGCAACAAAATAACGTTGATTTGATTAATACAGCCGTATGCTTACAAAGCACACACTGCGTGTTAAACAACAAACAGTAGCCAACTGCACAGCTTAGCTACATATGAAACATATGTCCTGGAACAATGATTTTATTTCAAACAGAAAAACAGCCTGTGCTCTCTGCTTACACCCCAATTTACCATTTCATTTATGCTATAAAATATGTTCCTGATTACTACCTTTGTTAAGTGAATAGTTGAGATTTTTCTCTCACAGGCATACAGATCACAGCAAAATAATTATAAGAAAAAAAAACCTCTTCTGTCTGCCTCTCGTGGTCTTCATCATTATTACTCTAACTCAATGTCAGTCTTCATTTCAAGAGTTTCCAAGCTACATTTTAATCTGAGCAGAGAAATTTCCTGCAATCATATTAATCCAATGAAGTGATTCCATCAACAAATAGAAATATTACTCCTGGAAACATCGTTTAGTAAGTAAGAAGACCAAGTCAACCTCCCTTTGTTACATATCAGGAGCCTATAGCAGTTCTTCAGGTGTGAGAAAAAACTGGTATTTTATTAATTTAGAAATTAGTTTTTCTCTTCTGTTAAAAGTCTTGGTGATGACACTGGAAAGAGTTTTGCTGAAAAGATTTTGGTATGGTCACTACCACTGTATTTTACAGAATTTGAACACAAATTCAAAACTACAGGCATGCAAAACACTGGGTAAAACATTCTGAAACTGTATTCACACATAAACATGAAGGGATTCAACTTTAAGTCATCTTTTAAAAGGACTCCTTTGGAGTTGCTGAACTTCCTCCTGCATCAAATCTTTGTTACAATTTGTGAAGGAGAAAAATTCAACACATAGCCACAGACTATTTGAAATAAAATAATTTTAAAAATTCCAACAACAACCAACCTGCAAAATAAAACTACTTCATCTGAGAGCAAATGGGGGAGTTAATTTTCTGAATGTATCTCTTCCATTGGGTACATATGGAACAGAATTTCCTCCCTCCATCCTTTGCCTGCTACCAGGATTGCTGATGTGGACACTAAGATGGCCCTTCAGGAACAGGATCTTTTTCAACTTAAAAATTATTACCATATCATATATCATAAATGAGTTTGAGGAGAAGAAAGCAAACCCTGCAGATGTTACAAGAATTATAACTGACGACTCAAGGTGCTAAAAATGCTAAGACACATTTTGTGGCTACTGTGAGCATTTATATTGTAGTTAACTTTCAGCTCGTATATTTATTTAATGCAAGCCAAAATTCTCATCTTGCTTCTCAGATAAGAATATTCCTTTGGCTAAATGATCATTTTCCACTGAAGTGTAATGCTTGAAATCTGCATTTCATGTCAGAGGTGGCTGATCTACACAGGGAGCAGTGAAACCCAGTCTAATGAAATATTGTTTTTACAAGCCATACCTTCGTAGTGCACCAAGATCATTGTGGGTTAAAACACCAATAAAAGGAAAAATTCTCATTACAATTGATTCAAACATGTCAAAATGCATTTTACTTTAATCAAACTACCCTGCCCTTCACTTTTCAAACATTTCTAAAATGTAAATTATATCTTACATTAGAGAAAGAAACAAAACGGGCGGCTTTGAACCATAATCATTGCAAATTGCAGCATTGACATCTCCGAATTAAAACTGCAGGAGAATTCACATTGAGGTTGTTTTAACCACTATCTACAGTCATTTGACATATTATAGGATCAGAATGATTTTAAGATGAATATAATATTCTTCCCCATGTATTTCATTAGTGAGGATCATTTGGATAAAAACAGAGCCCTATTTTTGAAGTCCACTGCCTTGCCAGAGATAACTGCTCAGAGTGCAGTGTTTGTGGTATAACAAGCCCTGAATGACAGTGTTCTCTCCTATTTCTCAAGAGTACAGCTTTGTCATCCACCACTGTGATCCCAACAAAGGGATATCCAGATGTCTGCAAATTAAAGGAGAGCTGGATGACATTCTGCTGTTAATGCTCAGCATACATAAATCACTGTAATAAGAGAAGATTGTTATATTAACCTTTGTCACGCAATTTTCTTTTTCTCTGTAAGAAAGAGGAAAAACAACAAATTAGGTGGCACAATAATTCTATTTTGAAGCAGAATGGTGTAGAGAACTTTTATCCCCTTGCCAGTCACATGATTCCCACTTACTTGGAATTTTATATGCACCCCATAAGAAGTTAATATATGCACACATACTTCACTTCAGCTCGTATATTGCTAGAAAGATGGAAAACATCTTACAAATAAATCAAAATTTTAGAGGAATAGATACTGGAAGACAGGAAGACATGAAATTTAACCTTTGCCCTACCAAAAATCCATCTTATGCCCATGGAAATGCTTTAGTTCCCTCCCTCACATATGGGAAATGGGACATTGAAAATTCCATGTATTAAAAATGAATATACAATATCTCTGTCTATGCACAACCCCAGTTGCTTCGACATACAACTATAAAAATACAGTCTCACAGGGAGCTGAGTGGGATTGGAACCTCCCCCTCCATGGCATCACAGGAAGGAGTTAATGTATTTCTGAACAGACCAGATATACTTTAGGTCTCTGGTGTACATATGCAGAGCGTGTGGGATCAATGCTGAAAATCTACCCTCATGCCAGAGACCTGCCTTCTTCCAAAACATTTTGTTTTGAAAAGTTTCAATTATAAATAAATAAAAATATTTATATATATAAATAAATTAACTAAATAAGTCCTAACTTAAGGACCTGCTGAATCATCCTGTCATTCCATATTGGTTCCTGTAGGTCCCATGTTATATCTGCCCAGTTCTCACTGTATTTATACAGACACACCCACATATATAAGGAGAAAGGAAACATGACAGACAGACTGTTTTGCTGCAAGTTTCATCACTATTTCACAAACTCTGTTTTCCAAGAATATAATACAGATGTGCTGGGTGAATAGAAAGGTTGAGGATTAAGCTTTCCAAGCTTGAAAATTGACACTCACAATGAAATGGCTTCAAAGAAGGGCTTGGATGTTTTTTTGACCATTTCTGCAGTAGGCAAGAGGATAATTAGAATACTTATGTGCAATAAAACAGGGAAGTGTAGTCATCTGGAATTATTTTTGCATCATTTCAATACATCCATATTTCACAAAGTACTTTTAAGTGAAAATAAATATTAAAAAAAAAGCCATATAACCTAATCCTCACAGCATGGTACAGATAGACAAAGCTAATGTATTATCAACAACAATCTAAAAAAAAATCAAGGGTATTGCTCTAACCTAGTTCATATTCCTTGGTTTGATTCATCTTAATCCCAATATTTTTACTCTTTCAACTGCATATCAATCTTGCCTTCTCGTCCTTCATAAAGTCACTTAGTCACTTCAAAAGTGTTCCAATGCATACCAAAATGGAGATACAAGCAAACTTCTTAATAAAAATATTTTTTCTCCTACATTTCCATTAGATTTCAAAACACATTTCAATTTCTGAAGTGAGGAAGGGTAAGTGGAAAAACATCCTGATTCTTTTGAATTGACCACTAACTTATTCAGAGAACTGGCTATATTATTTTCAGAAGAGAATAATGACAATAGACCACTCTGATCCACACTTTGAGATTTTTACAAATTCTCTGACAAAGAGAGACAATTATTTCAAGAAAGTCCAGGAAGATGTTTCAGATCCCACGCACGACTGAAGTATTGGTTTGAGAAACAGGAGTTGAGACTAATATTTCTAAATTTACCTTGATGGTACTTTCCATATGGATAGTAAATTGACAGGCAGCTGCAGTAAAACAGGAGCCAGTGACAGTGCTTAAGCTTCCAGTTCTGGCCTTCACTTTACATAAAGATAAATGTAAACACATGGGATACATCTGCTAAAATACACTGGAATTATTCTTTACTCTCTTTTTATTGCCTCCATGTTACAAAAATAGTACAGTTTTGTGCATATCTTCTAACTTTCTGAGACATTTCCTCCTGAAATACATTTTTAAGTATGAGTTGCAGGACCTTTAGCAACAGTCTCCTTTGCAGGAAGCATAATGGAGTTTATTTTCTTGAAAAGGGAAGTTCAGTGGAAAAAAAAGAGAAAAAAAAACAGTAAAAATATATTCTTCTCACATGATCCTCCAAATACTACAGTCAGAAACGGCATCAGCAAGCTGGGCTTGCCTCTAAACTGTCTCTCTGGAGCCAGAAGGGGAAAGAGCTGGAAAGGAAAGGGAACAGCAGCAGAAGAAAAGAGCTGTGTAGCAATTCCAATTCCAATTCCACATGAGCAGGATTGCTCAGCTCCACGGGAAAGGTGACTCTGCCACCACCACGGAGGTCACTCAGGGAGTTTTGCTTTCCAGGCTGGTAACTATGAAGCCTGGGTTTACTCAAAGCCCTAGATACTTGATCCTTTTCTTTCCATTCCCCATCTTGTGTATTTCTTCACACCAAACAATCTAAGCACTTCTATTCACACAGCTGCAGAACCCTTCAGGAGAACGGGGATCCACAGGAGTGGCTTTACACACCACTGCATTTCAGAATGCAAGGATTTTTTAGCTGCTGACTGATGTTGTCTAAGCAGATCAAAGGGCACACCTTGAATTCTGAGCCCACAGTCATCAACAGCGTCTCTGACACTGAAATTCCCATTTCATCCCATGTTTTCAGCCGCATTCCTGCAACTTGAGCAGTAAAGCAGGCTCCAATTAGGGAATGATAACTAATCTCAGAAAACGAGCTTTGTGCCCAAAGAACTAGGCTGCTCTGTTATCCTCGCTTTATTGCCCTGTTTAGAAATAATTGACAAAAATCAGTTTGCAATTTGCAGCTGCTGGATTTCAGAGTTCTGATTGTTAACTCAGGGCAGCTACCCACCCCACACCAAGTTCAGTGCCTGCTCTGAACTCAGTTTGCAGGAGGTTGGTCCTCCCAAGCTGCAGCCAGAAAACAGTAATGCTAATGAGACAAAAACAGCCCTTGCAACCTCTGCCATCAATTCTTTTTGTAACATTTGTATCATTTTCATCACCACAATCTCTTTAAAAAGAAAACGTTTCCATTCTGAAGGCACCTAGCACTGGCTGGAAATATTTTTCCTGAAATACTCAATATAGCCCAGCAATACAATTAATTATTTTTAAAATGCTATTTTTCTTGGCTGTCACTGCAGTGCATATCACTTCTTTGGGATAAAGTTACAAATAATGAAGATGAGTAAGGAAGAAACATTTTCTATCTAAGAATTGACAAAAAAACAACCAACCAAGAGACTACAGAAACACAATCAAAACACCAAACTTGATCAAAACACCATCACACTTGACTGTAGCCACTCTTCTTAGTTCACTACAAGGAACAGGGCAGAGGTAGTAAATAGAACTGCAGTAGTTTGAGTTACTTCAAAATAATTATAATTTACATATCTGACCCCACTATTTTAGTCCAGCCATTGAAAACTGCACACTCACTGCAGTGTACACATTTCTGCACAATTCCATACAGGATCAGTAAAGGAGAACCACCCTTGCATCATTTACCATAAAATCCCTTTTACAAATAAAAATTCCCTTTTTTTCTTTGCTGCACATAAATTTATAACTGAGAAAACAGTATCAGCTGTCCATTTAAGTTATTTTAGGTTAGTTTACAGCCTGGTCCTTGAAACTCTATCTTTGAAATATCTCAAACACGTATATACTGTGTTCTGAAGAGCTTTCATGGAGAATGTTTATTAGTCACTTTGATCTAATTCATCACAAAAGAAGCCGTCTTAAAGTACATAATGTTCTCCTAAGTGACACATGTTGAAGCTGTTAGTGTACTTTTAACCCGTGCTTTCAAGGATCTGAGCCCGTCCTTACATCGTCTCAAACTTCATTAAAAGAATGCTGTCAATATCAATGTCAAAGTAACTTGTCACCCTATGAATGAGAGCCTCAGTCGATTTTTCAAGCGGTGCCAAACTTTCGAAGGGCTCTTTCACTTTATAAATCAACTAGCAGCTTAGAATATCCTGGCAGCACCTTCAAGGAACGAATCAAAATGACAGGAAAAGAGGGGATAACAATCAAAGCTTGACTGGATACAGGTGTTTGAGTTTACAGAGGAACCACAAATGCCTGGATCTTTGACAGCTGTTGATGTTATCAGTTATGTGCAGCTATTATTGGCTCCGGGCTTAGGGGCTGTAAGGCCTTTCCCTTAGCAACATCTCTGTGGCTGATAACATTTGGCTGAACTTTCAGATCTTAACCTCCCTTCTGACTTTTTGCAGTCAAACCCGCCTAAACTGATCAGAGGAAGAGACACGCAGTGGGAAGACAAGTAAAATATTATTGACTGGACTGTTTCATGTCTATTAGGAAGAAAGAGCAAGGGAGGGGAGAGCTTTCCAGCTTGACAGGCTTCAAGATAATCAGGGAAGGAATCAAGGCAAGAGAGTAACCCTTAGAAAAGTAAGAAAGCAGTGGCCTATGAGAGGTCATTGCTCTATACAAGGAACAAACAAGGGGTGATATTTTATTAGGCTCCAATTTGAGATCCCCCCTTTTAGTACTTGGATTTTTTAATGCAGCCACTTATGAGACCCAGAGCAATTTTATGGCACATAATAGAGTATTATCACTACTTAAGTCTCCAGCTTCACTTAAAGCATACACAGATGAGTAGATTGTTGAGACTCTCAGCAGATCAAACTCTGCTCCTGAGTGTTTTCCAAAGAGCCACATTTTTAAGCAGTTTTTTTAATTCTGATTCAGCACTGGTTATCCAGTGTTTTCCCAGGCAGACTTTCCCTGTTCCACAAGCATCAGCCAGGCAAAATGAGACTTTATAAATATGCTCACACTATTTACTCAAGTTGTTCCACTGGCATTAACAATTTTTCTAAGTCAGTGCCATGGACCCTATATCCCTTGCAGAGCTAGATAGACTATTCAGAATTCCCTGTGTTCCTCCAAAGTATTTGCCAGGAAGTTCTTTGCACATTTATACACACACTGTAAATCACCGAGCATCAATCTGATGACTAGATCAAGCTCATCATGTTAAGATCAATAAAATACTAGGCCAATGAATTAGCAGCCTAACACACTGGGTTCCCTGATCTCTTCAAGTGATACAAAAGCAGCTTCCACAGCATCACATAAAATCATGGTTTGGAGCCAGTACTGCAAATGATCTTGGTCATTTGAGCAGCACCTGGTGACAGCATGACCTGTGAGCAGGAGCTCTCCTTTGTATTCTTTACAGTGCCCTTCTGCTTTCTAAATTGTAGGTGGGTACTACTCACGACAAACTATTTTTTCCCTCCCCAGAACTTTCACCATAAGTCTTTCTCAATAAGCGATCCACCTTCTTTATCATAAAAATGTTGATCTTTAATGGTGTAATGTGCTTGCTTTCTGTCAAACAACACTGTAAATCCCCCAGGAAAACCATGCTGAACACAATATGTTTTATTGTCATGCTGCATCACACAGCAGAGATCTGTAAGTGACAAACAGATGACAGTATCAGTAATAGTTCAACAATTACGAGGAAAAGACATAATTGAAGATATTGCAAAAATAAGAATTATGCTGCCTGACTCTTGATACTTTCAAAAATAAAATGTGCTTGATTAGTAGCTTTTGAAATCAAACAATGGTGTTATGCATGAGTTTCATTCTGAAATACAAACTCAGAGGCACAGACTGCATCTATAGATCAGCCCAGCTACACAGAAATTATCAGATGTACCGTGACCTATATTAGAATACTGGCATTGCTCTTACTTTATGAATAAAAATCAAGATATAATAAGTCCAGTTTACCTTTTTGAAGTAATTTAAGAACTTACATATTATTGCCGTTTAAGTTTATAATTCTATTTTTAAAAACCGTGTTCAGCCATAAAGATGTCACCATTTTAACCATCAAGTAAAGGTCACATCGGCATTCAGGATACAACTTAACTATTCTTTTTCATGCTTTGACTCTGAATCTTTGCATCTGCTCTTACTTGGAGGTAACTGCTAGAATCATAATCATATATTTAAATTAGTCACTAGGAGAAAATTAGAATGTTTGGGAAGAAAATTAGAAGGGAATGTTTCAAGAATTCCTAATATTCCTTAGACTTCTTTTTTTTGTATCTTCTTTATAACTGCCTATACTGAGAAAGGATAGACCCTGAGGAAGCCATTCCATGGAACACATTTATAAATGCACTCAGTCAGCAAGCAGATTGGAATGGGTGACCAATTACACCAATTAATTATCAAATTGTGAATACCAGACAAAAACTCCCAAATAATCCACACATGGAGCTTAGACCAATGCTAATTAACGCACATATCTCATGCATTCATGACACATTTACTGAAAATTCAAACGGAAAGAAAAAAATTTGCTTTCAAACCTCTCTCTATATGTATCTCAGAATACAGCCTCTATATTCATCACTATATTTTATAACATTCCTAGGAAAACAAAAGTTCATAAAGCCAAGGAATTTATGGTAAACAACATCACAAATTGGCCCTAATTTGATATCTCTGTAGCACAGGAATTGAGAGCGAAGTCCTAACCCACTTCTGCGTCTTCCCCAGCTCCTGAAATTAGCTAGCAGCTGGATTTTCCCATTTCCACGCTACATTCCCAACCCTTTGGACATCACCCACCAGCAGCACAACACAATGCTCAGCTCAGAATATTGCCCTTCTCCAAATTCAGGCCACATTAGGACCTTTTGCAGCCCTTGACAGACCTGAACAGAGCACAAGGACTATCGAAGCAGCCTCTGGTAGGGGAGTTTTTTTCAAAAAATCAAAGGCATGTGATCCACAGTCAATTCACTTCCACTGTTTCATTACTTCTGGTACCTTCCTTTTAGTGTTTCAAAGTTTCAGCGTTAAATTTAAACAGCTAATTCAGTTGACAAGAGTGGAATTTGGAAAAGAGATTCTATCACAGAAAACAGAAATTATAACACTTATCTATGGCTCACTAAAAATTAGAGAAGTATCACTATTAGAATTATGTTATCATTATGATAAAGTTACATGAAAATAAGAGCTCATGCCTGAGAAACTGATATCAATATATCTTACAGTGTGTCTTTGCTACCACGAAACCTTTAAAGAACAACTACCAGTGACAAAATTGAAGTTCTTTTTAGGTTGGAATTGTGATGCTATGATGCACATACTTTTCCTGTTACTTGCAAAAAATAATCCATATTTATGTGAGTAGCATGAAATTTATGATGTCCATTTTCCCAACACACCTTTGTATTGCTGATTTTTTGAATGCTGAATTTCTCTTTCACATCTTAAGAAAGGATTTATAACCCATCTGAATGTCTAAAGAAAACAAGGTTTTCAAGGTAAAGATGCACATACTTCTCCCCCAGCTTCACCTATATTGGTTTTTCCCCCCCTGCCCTCTAAAAATTACTTTTGTCTTTTGGATGCCTTCAAGCCAACAACTAAGCATCACCCACACCACCGGTTTTACTGATGACCAGTTGGTACCTCAAAATTCACTTGACCATTTTTAAAATTTCTTTCTCTAAACTTCAGTGCAAACCTGTCATATTTTACATATAAGCAATTACCCCAGCCTAAATTATACCAGTTAAAATCGAATTTTTCTAAGAGGGTTCTGGTTATAACTTTAACTGCAGAGAGGCTCTTGTCTCTTCTTAGTACTTTTATCCTTAAGTCAGCAGCATTTAGGACAGCACTTTGGTTAGAGCTCATTTGTACAATGCAACATCGTTATGAAAGCCTTTTATCCTCAATCATTCAACCAATCCAAAAGTGGAGAACCATCTTCAAGAAACAAGCACTAATAAATCTCTTTCATTTCCTTTTAATTTTAGGCAGATAAACGTTACACATCCTGAGTTGAAGGCTCTCTGGACATGAAATTACTTAGTAACGACTCGAATAAAATTTAACCCTATGGTAGCTCACTCAGACTTCCTCTTGCATTCTTATGTTGATTTCAAAAGCTCAAGACCTAAAAAGTAAAATACACAGTATAATTAATGGCAAGAGGGCCTTGTATAATTTAGCAGAATTCATTTCATCCTCTTGTGCCACACATCGGAGCAGTCTGACCTCTGACACGACATCATCTTCCCAGTCATAATTTGCAAAAATCAATGACAAGGTCTGTAGATGTTACATTATTTTGGGAAGAATCTTGACTAGTGCAAGAAGAGATTACCTCTTGAAAAGCTAAGATCAGAGTGTAATGTCAACAGTAATATCCTTAAGCAATTGGGTCTTTGACCAAGAGAACTTTAGGAGGCAGAGTCACCAAAGTGAGTGTAACCACTGAAGACAGACTGCACAGTTCAAAGACTCGTGGGCAGTCCTGCCCCAGAAAACACACTCATGCAGCAGCAAGATGACAGGGATCCTAGAGTGAAGCAATTTCCTTTTCCAATTTCTTTCATATTTCAGAGGAAAAACAAGAAAGATTGTATTTTTAAAAA
Organism: Xenops minutus; assembly: GCA_035221455.1. Classification (NCBI taxonomy): domain Eukaryota; kingdom Metazoa; phylum Chordata; class Aves; order Passeriformes; family Furnariidae; genus Xenops; species Xenops minutus. The sequence continues at coordinate 4,994,438 of JAWWEE010000018.1, read as the reverse complement.
AAACTCTAATAAAGGAGCCAGGGAAACTACTCCATTTTTGTGTTGCATTTTCACTCCAGAAGGTGTTGAAAAAGGTTAAATAATGGAGGACAGCAGCACAGAAATCTTACTTTCTCTTATTCTTTTATTCAATTTGCTTTTTTCTAATGAAAAACAGCAGAAAATTAAAATGGAACCTGCAACACTATCACACTTTTCAAAATTAAATATTCCATCATTGCACATAGATAACAGAAACATCTTTTTTTCCTTACAGAGGGTAAGGTGACAAGCTATTGGTACTGCCTTTGATGGTGGCTGTGATAGTAAACTAATCTCTACCATCAGTTCAAGTGATTGCCATTAAAATCTTTATTAGCAATTAGCATTGCTGCCTGAATTCCAGTATTGCCTCTGCCTCCTGCAGAAAGCAGGGAGAGCCAGCAGCCCAGTGACTGCTAGTGGATTTAAATGGAATATCCATTACAGGGAAAGGTAAACACTGCCATGGCACAACACTGTAAGCAGGAGCATCACCAAGTTACTGGATAGGAAATCTGTAATGGGGAAAAAATTGGCCTATTGTATTTTAGGGGAAAATTTTCTTCTACCACACTATTATTCATTTGAATTCTACAATAGACATTTTCTCTATTCATTTTTCACACATCATGAAAGCTAGTGCTGGATTCCCATCAAATGTATGCAAAACACAGCCAAATAAACTCACCTTGCTACACATACTGACTAAGTGTTATAATTTTAACCCTTTGCAAAGCACAGGTATGATCCTTCTGTGCATGGGCAAAAGTGATGGACATTTCTGGTACTTAATATAGGAAAAGTTCATCAGATCTAAAGGAATAGTTTTCCACTTCTATGCTTTAAAACTCCTCTGGCAATATTATTGCATGCTATGTTGCTTAAAGCTAACTTGGGCCAGTTTAATTGTGCTCTGTTGTCAAAAATACACATTGCAAGTTTGCCTTCCTCGAAGGCCAATTTTTCTGCATTCTATCCCCTGTGCCAGACACGCACACACGCCCAGAAGGATGCTCCACGTGGTTATTCCTAGTTTTAGGATTCCAGTTAGTATTACAACATCTCAAAGGGAGAAATGAAGTATCCAATTCTCAGCTGATTTCACACTGAAATCCAAGCTGCAGAGGGCAGGGCTGCAATGAGTGATTGAAAACAGGGCCCTGAGGATCAATTGCTTTACTCACACACACACATTGCCCAGCCTGTGCGAGGGGGGATCTCAGCAGGGCCCTCAAGTCCTGCACTCTGTGGCCTCCAGGTGTGCCAAAGTTCAGGCCATGTGATTGCAACTGCACTTCAAAAGGAAATTCTATCTAGCACATTTAAAATGTAATTGATAATAGAGAATTTTGATTTACAAATTATTACTTTTTATTCAGAAAAGCACATTACCTACTTACAGTAGATACCTACTCTGAAATAATATCCATTTCTACACTTTTCTGTCCCCCAAACTTCATTTATGCTCATATAGATCTTAACACAGTTATGCAATCATCTGGCTAACATCACCCTCTGGGTAGTAACGAGGACCTCTCAAACCCTTTAGCTGCTATAAAGTATGCAGAAGTTAAATGTACAGATGAAAAAAATTTGTCTCAATTTCATACTTCTGCAAAATGGTAATTTTGTACTTAAAATGTTCAAGATGGATGTTCAGAAATATAGGCTGAAAGCCTAAATTATACTTGGTCATAATTTATGTAGTACAGTCCCAAAGAGATACAAAAAAGGCAGAGCATAATTTATCTGTTGGAATCAGAGATAGCTTTACTAAAACTCCCATTTATTCTATCCCCCATAGTCTTAACCAGCCTTTGTCCTTAGGGCGCATTCTATTTAAGCTTTCCATATTGCTGTTTGATCACATATTGTAGCCTATAATTTCTCTATCATCTGGAGCAAATTCAGCTCACAAAAATTATGATCTCCATGATAGCAAACACTGCATTTCTAAGATCCAAACTACTTATAGCAATACAAAATTATTTGCATGTAAAATGTCTATCAGGGGAACACACACTTTAATTTTGAGTACACTGCTATTAAAACATAAGGTATCCAAGACTTGGACAGTGGCTTCACTATAAAGAATCTAAACAGAGAAACAGGATGGGATGAATACAGTGGGCACAGCTCTCTCCATGGAAATCTCATGTCATCTCACTCAAGACAATGGGATTCACCAGGGATTATACCAAGCCCGAATTGATGTTCTTTTTTATTTTAAATAAAGTAATCTATGGCACTAAAGAAGTCTAAAACAAGAATGACATGAATTCTGATTTTGCACACATAGGAGGAGCCTGCAGTTATTCTGTCTAGCAAGAGTTTTTTTAAGTATCACAGAGTATGCTGAGTTGGAAGAGACCCACAAGGATCAAGTTCAACTCTTTGCCCTGCACAGGACCATCCCCAAGAGTCATATCATCTGCCTGAGAGTTATAAACCTCCATGTAGTAAATTAGCTCAAAATATACATCAGAAACGTCCATATTAATTTAAAAAATAATAATAAAAAAACCTTTAACACTTCAGCATTGGCCTCCCTGTTAGAACTGGTCAGAACTTCTTTGCATGGAGGATACGTAAAACATCTTCATGTTGCAGCAACACTATCTTTTCAACATTTAGATTGTTTTTACCTGGTTTCCACTGAACCAATATCTCAACATGTTAGCAAACACAATGCTCTTACTGCAGCTGACAGTGCCAGCCTTGCAGTGAGACATACACTGTACTTGTGCTGACTCGGGCTCATTAAATATACCCATGGTTCTTTTAATCATTGGTATTGCTATCATAAATATTCAAATGTTGACAATATATTGTTCACAATAAACACTATTCTACTGCATTTTGGCTAAATGCCAACTAGAGTGTTTCCATTTTGCCTCCCAAATTTCCCTTGAAGAATATGATGCTCCTCTCCCTTTTTCCTTTAATTGAGGGCCATTTTCTCCACTGTTTTATACTGGATTTATGTTTTACTACTGACAGGGTTGCACTTACGTGGTCTTATTTGTCACAGATGAATTTAAAACACCAAGCACAGATCTGCCTCTGAACTCTGGAAAACTTCTGAGGCAGAAAGCACATTGAACATAAAGCAGCACCTCACAGACAGCCCTGGGTTCAGTTCCGTCACTAAACAAGACATCTCCACTCAATATTTATCTGCCATATCCTTTACAATACTTGATGGAGAACATTTGGTATGTTTAAGCAAAAGAATGAAAATAAACCAGGCAATTTCAAATTTAAGGTTAAAAATCATTGCAAAACACTCAAAATAGCCATGAAGGGGAAGTCAAACACATGTACTGCTCTATTCATAAGTACTAAGCACTGTTCTTGACTAAAAAGTTGACAGTACCTCAATTTTTCCATCATTCCTGGCTAGCCGGGAGTTCCACCCATCTTAATACAAGAGTTGGCCTCAGCTCTTCCCATCTCCCATATTTCTGAGCTGGAAAACAGAATTGTGCCGTGTGTGAAATGAACTCTTCAGTGACTTATTGCAGATACTTGATACTTCAGCTGTACAGCATAAGGAACAACACACTCTCTGAGCAGCCACCAAACTTGAAGATTTTCAGTTCTGAGTCCCACTAAAAGCAAAATACAATTTAAAATAGCTGGCAGCCTGCTGCCCATAGTTGTCAGACACTCTTACTCATGGTGAAGTTGCTGCTCTTTGCAATCCAGGGCATTAAGGTTAGGCTAAGGACCACCAGGGTAGGGTCAGGCTTATGGGTGCATTGGAAAAAAATATGACTGCAGCTTTTCTTGTGTGTTTAAAAATCACAGGGCTGTTTACAGATGGTTTCTGAGCATAAAAGTCCAATAAAGTAATAAATGCACAATAAAACTACAATTCAAAGGAACAAGGCAGGGTTGTCAACAATTGTCACATATACAGGCATATGAAGAACAGCAGGATCACAGTCAATGTTTTGTACAGTAGTTTCTTCTTAAGCTAAGTATTTTAAATGGAAAAATTCACTGCAAAGTAATTTAGCTGTAATCAGAATTACAAATTTGAGGACTGTAACACATAGAATTAGATTATGAATTATCTCACTTTCCTTACAAACTTGTTACACACGAGGCCATCTGTTTGTATACATTAATATCTGAATAGGAAAGGTAAATGCCACACTGGTCTGATAGCTCTACATTCATGTCTGCCGCTGAAATATTAAAGCCCCCTTTGTGTGTGTCACTGGTACTTCTGACATCACCAAATATGAACAAATGCTGAAGAGAAACCCATGACAAGGTTTTAGTAATTTTCTCTTTTAATGGCAAAAATTTGGGGATACAACATGAAGCCCAGGTTGTGAGGGTTGTTCTTAGTGACCACTTATACTGGAGTCTGGCTGTTTTTCAGAGAACAAAAGTGTCTCTGGAAGATGTTTATGGATTTTCAGAGGCAGCTGAAATTCCACCAATCTGCTTTAAGAAGGAATATCTTGAGTTTCAAAAATTTAATGCCTCGGTCACAGAGAACTGCTACACTCACTAATTGTCTATTGTGGCAACCAGGGGAAAAAGAAATCAAGACTTAGTAACTAAGCTTCTGAAATAGAATTCCAGGTTTCACGACAGAATCAGAAAAAGATAAATTAAAAGACCTAGACAATCTTTAATATGAGAATTTAGGCATGTGGGGTCCTTCTAGATCTGCAGAAATAAAGAAATTACAGAACAAGTGCCCACAGAATCACATATATTTCAGGTTATGAAACTGCCCCATTTTGAACCAGTAGAACTCAGCTGGAAAGAAGTTTGGATGAGATCAAAGTTCACATCTCCTGTATGTTAGGAGAGTGATACAGTTTTTTCAATCTGAATGCAAGAAATTATTCAAGTCAGTTTGGCCTTCTGACTCAATTTCTTCTCTTTACAAATAGACATAAAATACATTTCCCTTGGATAACATTAGACTTGCCTTCCACAAACTCGGTGGGGCTGATCAGTTCATGGTGAAATATTCTAGGAGAGCAGCTCTTTCTGCCTACAAAAACACTAAACCCCCAAGACCCACATAAGGAAGTAATTTCCCAACTCCAAGGCTGAACTTGTCTAAGTGTGAAATCATACACTCAATATCAACCTCCTTGTAAGCACTTCAATTGGACATTCACATATTTTTTGGCATTGGAGATAATTTAAAGTTTTGAGGGGATATTTTTAAAAGAATTTTATTTGTTCAGTGTCAATTTTTTTTACATTTTAAGCTCTCGTTAGTTGGCATTAAATATTAAATGAGAAGGATTTATCTGGGCAGTGTTATAACTTTGGCTCCTCCACAAACAGTAGAATTCTCCAATTTGCCCAATTAACATTGGCAAACAACCACAACCATTAGGATTCTTAGCACTGTTTATTGCATGGGGCTGGGGAGGGGTCTGGGAGAGCTGAATCTATAAAAACATTTCTGGGTCCATTAAGCACCTGCATTCTCTATGTCCTTTAAGAATACAAGGAACTAAGCAGAAATAATATCCTTATCAGAAATAAATATTCACAGATAAACATCCAAATGTTTCCAATACTTTCCTTATTCTGTCCCTTCATTAAAAAAAAATAAAAAAATAATAGCTATTAAGTAAAAGTGTTTTAAAACAGTTAACAATATTTATTTTAATTCAAAGATTATTGTGGTAGATAAATTCTTTAGGAATCTTTGTTCATTTGAATAAGATATGGACTGGATTTTCACTAGTCCCAGCAATATAGATCCTTTGCCTCAAGTGTCTGCTTCAAATATTTTTTCATTTAAAAGTTCTCTTGCCAAAACTGCCCTTTAGTATCAAACACCCCAGCAAGTGTCTAGCAGGTAAAGCATTGCCCATTTCCAGCTCTGATACACCGAGGAAACAAAGTGTTGACAAGGAAGCTTCTGAAACTTCTGAAACACAGAAAAGGTGCCTTTGTCACTCCCCATTTTTGAGGAGACTCAAAAATATAAGATGTTAAAAACATAAATATGTTACTGAGAACGTTCAGAACATGTTTGGTGAGCCATGGACAGCAGGCAATTGCCAGGCTCATCCTTTGGGCTTTACCTCCCAACCATGTCCTAGTGAATAAAACAAATCAAAATGTTATAAATATCCAATTGACTCCAAACTTCTCCAAGAACCTTCACCTGCTCAGTACCATGCCCCTGTACAAAGTAGGACTTAGATACGTAAGTAGGGAAGTCTCCAGATTACATTGTCTAAAACCTAATTCTATTGACACAAACACCTTTTTCTTTGCATATTTAAAAGCTATTTTCTAAACATCCAATGGAATTAGCTTCTTTTGCCTCAAGAAACAATACAAATAAATCAATGAGTAAGCTATGTCCACCCTTACGACCTTCTACTGCTCGTTCATTTTAATCAAAATTCCCATATTCTTTGACTTTCTATCCTCCATTGCCTTGAGCTATGCATTGCAACTACTGATGACATACAAATGTTCATTTTCTTGAAATTCAAACACAATAGAGAAGAGCCCATTTTAAAGACTACTTTGCAAACACCACACTTAAAATAGAAGAAGAGAATTAAACAGACTACAAAAAGGAAAAAACCTAAATTCATTCAAGTGGATCCCTATGTTAGCTCTGTCAAATGATTTTCAGGCTCCTCAAGACTAAAACGGTGATTTCTTTCCTTGAAAGTTTAACAGCTGCATATTCTATTAAAACACACATAGAAAGAAGAACTCCTTTAAAAATAAACCAATTGTGAGGCATCCAAAGAACCAATGATAGCAAACTTCATCCATAGTAATTAAGGGTAATCCCCGTGACAGCAGACACACAGCAGCTGTGCAGCAGTTAATGATGCTTTTTGTTCTTCTTTTGTCATTTTTAATATTTATTTTATTCCATTTCCCTTCCATGCTTTAAAAAAAAGAAATAAAACCAAAGAAAACTTGAGTGTGACTAGCCATTCTGTTGTAGAAGAGAAGCAGCAAGAAGGAGTGCATTATGTTCTGCCTCAGTCCCAAGATAAACTGTGCTCCACGCAGAGCTGGCAATAAAAAGCTCGGGTGTGACTTTCACTTAGATATGTGACCACTAATATTTCCCAGTCACTAATCCAAATACAGTATCATTGTGGTCATCATTTAAGCAGAGATCTCCTGCTGGGTCTTGCTGTTTAAGTCAGATTTGCAGCTACATAAAAACTCTTGAAAATCATATGGCAAGAACTTAAAAGAGCGTAAACAACTTGATAACTACAGCAAGGCTTTGCTTTTTCACAAGGTCTCCTCTACCTCACAACATGACATGAATTCACAAAACACACAAGATCTAAAGTGACCACTTTCATCTGAGATGAAACAAAGCTCCCCCACGTATCAACTCACAAACTCCTATAGCTTAATACCATCAAATAAAAGGTTCTGTACTAAAACAAAAGAAAAGCTTAAATTCAAATTCATTGAGTCATTCATCATCACCTGCATGGAATGCCTCTAACACTCACCACAGGCAAGCGTGGCGTTCTGAGAAGCCTCTTGTCGCCTCTCATCTTCTGTGCTGTTGACTAATTGCACTTATTTACTTTATAACTCATTTACTAAACTTCCTCTATTTCTTCTGTACTCCTCTTCAACTTTTTTCTAGAAACATTCGCTTTTTCTGACAAAGTGATTGACAGAGAACATACCTGTGCTTTCAAAATACACGTGCAGGACCCCAAGTGTGTTTCTAACAATATTACAAGGGTTTTGTCAGAGCAATAAATTCTGTCAAAGTGTGCATTACGTTCATATTTGTGCATTCTTGATGCCTCAAGGCACAAAATCTTCAGCCTTTTCTTTTCAAATCACAAAGCAATAGCAACTTCCACCAGTGACCACTAAAGTGAATCTATTGTGGTTTACTGTCAATCCACCTTTTCAAGCAGGTAAAACAAAGATCAAGGAAGTCCCCACATTAGTTCCTTTCAAAGCCCCTCTCTAACACTGTCACTGGGCATCAAGGCATTATTGAGACGAAAAAGCTTTCTTGCAAGTCACAAAGGTATTGTACATTTATTATAACTAGGAATGTGATCATCATGAATTAAGTATCAGTAATCATAACTTTCTTTTTAATCAGTTTTGACAAATGCAAGTTTCAAAGGCATTCTTCGTGCACTTCCAGTGGTTGGCTGCATTGTGGGATACGAGAGAAATAAAATCAGAACTCTGCTTGCATGGGGGGGAAAAAAAATTACATGAATATTTCGAACTGATCTCGAAACACTGGACCTGTTTCCTATGGCTTACACAGCCTATCTTTTAACCCTGAACATGTTAAGTATCAGTTCTTCCTCTGGAGACTTGAGGATCTAGGGTTAACAGCCTTCTGTTTTAAAAATTCATTGAGGTACAAACAAATGGTATTGCTTCCAATGCATATGCATCGCAACAAGCCAAGGGAAAAAAAACCACGTTACCCCCTACAGGATACTTGGCAATTAACTCCAGCTATGTCAGCAATTTTTTGAAAAATTTCCTAAACATGAGGAAATCTCATCTTCACCGTGTGAAAGACAAAGCTACTGCAGTGACTCTTCCATGCATTACAATGTGTGTGTCTTACTTCTTAACCAAGCCGCTAATCACGCAAATTATTGCAACTAATTACATCTGAAGGTCTAATTAATTCTTTCAGTACCACATCATTTAGTACGCATTCACAACACAGCACCTGTTTTGAAAATCCTTGCAGTTAATTTGTTTATAAACAAACACTATTTGCATAAAATGTTTAATGAATGGTTTAACAGTTAGTACAATACTCCAGCTTTGTCTTAGTAGATTTGAGGTCATCGAAGGCCACAATAAATTAATTTTAAACTATACAAATTAATTTAAATAGTATGTGTGAGTTTCTCATTAATAAAGAAAACATTTCTAACATGTTAATTAATATCTCTGTAACAGGCCAATTACTGTCTGTACAAGTGCATCTTACAGTCAAACCCAAAAGATTTTAGAGGGTTCTCCCTTAGAGGAGTAAAATATCCCAACTTGCATGTACATCAGACACAAGTACAAGGCACAGTGGTATTCAGAACTTACTTTCAGATGTCATAACTTTTTTTATGCAAGTCATTAGCATATTTCAATATTTTTATCAAGTCTTTTAAAAAACCATAGAAAATTGATAGCTTGTACATCACTTCTGTATAGGAGACAGAACTAAAATCACTGATGTAACTGCACTTTCTCTTTATTATCCCCTTATGCTGGATAATGCTTTTTTCTTGCTTTATAAATAAATAATAATATTTTATGTCATTACATGTTCCCTAATAATAAGCATTCTGATTAGAGGATTAAAGCTTGTGTACAGTGTTCTGACTCAGAAGTGTTACAATTCTCCATATACGATAATATGTCAACCTGCTCCATGTAGAAACTAAAAGAGAACATTATTTCTTACTATCAAATATATTCTTTGCATGAACTATCATTGAAATATGTTTATAGTCCCAAAGTTTGTTTCTGATTTGCAAGCATTTTCACATTTGATAAGCACCTGCTGTAAATTTACATTCACTGGTGAACTATTCTTATGATAGGAAGCTAAGAATTGTAAAATATATTTATATCCTTACCCCTGTGTAGTGTTGCCCCTTAATGCATGTTTTGATGAATTCACATCATTGTACTACACAGCACTGTGTACAAGAGTATCTGTTTCAATAGGGCAAATAAGGAACAGGGGAACTAAAACCCGTGCTCGTTTGCTTTTGAATGTGAAATTTACTGTGACTGTAATCACAGACCCACCTCAGCCAGACAGTCAACAACAAAATCACTCAGGGAGACCAACAGCCTGTATTTGCTTCCGAAAACACTCTTAAGGATGCATAATCTAATCTTTTTACAGCACAGTTTGCTGTTTCAGAAGTAGGGATTTGCCAACAAGTTTCAAAGGAAAAAACTGAAAGCAGGATCAAGGATATCCCAGTGTGAGAAACATCTATGGATACATCACAATCTGAAAACAGAGACACTTATACTGGGTTACTGACCTAACACTGGGTACTTGGGAATAATTATAATTCATTTCAGCATTACGGGTTTATTTGTTTTTCAAAACAGATCCTTTAATTTTTCTTACTCTTTAAAAAAGTTTCCTAACCTGCAGCTATCAAATGCCAAGTTCTACAAACTTAAGAGACAGAATTTATTCCAATTTCTAAGAAATAAGAAATGCTCAATTTGCTGACACCAACATCAACTATAACTCACAGACCAAACCATCTCAGCCAGATCAGAATTTTAAGTGATGCAGACCAGTGATGTCAAAGGAACAAGAATAAGTTATACTAAGGAGACTGTGGCCTATCTGATTAATGCTCTGCTAAGTGCTCCTCAGCCCTATCCATTCTCTCCTCATGTCTCACATGGTACAACATATAGCTTGATTCAATTTAGCATGAGTTATTTTTAAGACTTATCAAACATGTCAAGTGAAAGATCAGTTTTGATATGTACCTTGCTATTATACATTTCTTTTCCTTTACAATACACAAGTTACGATTCACAGAGGCATTTAAAACGTTTTCATGAGAACAGATTCTATGAATTTCCTTTCAAAAATTAACAAAGCTTGCTAACCTTCTCCCTCCCCACATGCAAAATTTCTTGCATTTCAGCTCTCATTCCCATAAAACACGGCTGTTTCAAGCACACTTGTATAGCAATTAATTAAATTACCATTCTCTGTATCCCACTCACATAACACTGTGTCCACGTGAGACAGAAAACATGCAACACACACAACTATTTTCAAAATACTGACGGGAGATAAACTTACTGGTTTAAACAAAGAGCTGAAGGGGGTTATTGTTTGCTGATTAGGATGAACATTTTTGTCTACACAGCTTGGTTCTTTCTGCTCTATTGTAAGAGTTAAAGAACCTTGAAGATTTGATATAAACAAGACAGAACTTTAAAGTCAAAGATAAGTTTCTCAGGCAGCTGCTGAAGAAAACAAGGCCACAGCTAAACTACAAACAGTGTGAGCGCTGTGTCTAACTTAATAAGTTATTTGAAACATCCCATGCACTGATGTCCAAACTATTCCAAACAAACCAGCCTTCTTTCTCTCTTCCCCCTCAGCAATGGTTACACTACACTCCTGAGA
>JAWWEE010000018.1:4965762-4980762 GCA_035221455.1 Xenops minutus | reverse complement strand
TTATAGCCTTTGCAATGAAGCCTAAAATAGAAAAAGTTTGGCCTCTCTTCCACATTCAACACAATTAAAATGTTCACAGCCTAAGACATAATTCATGTCAAAAAGTTACATGAGCACTGACTGAAGCAGCATTAAGACAAAGCACACAAATACTTGTAAAATAGAATAAGTAAATAAGTCAGAAAGCACCAGCAAACCACAGGTTTACTCACAAAAATGAATGACTATTCCTCAAATTTAACAGAGCTCAAGCTATCTGCCCCCCACAGCACAGGGAATGGGCAGGAACCCCGCAGGATTTACTAAACAATTTTTGCTGGCAACAAGTGTTTTCTGAAGTCAGAGAGACAGAGTTGCCATCCTGCAGGGTGATGTGGTGGGAACTGAGAGGGTTTTGCCTCTGTGCCCGAAGACACGAGCCCCGGCTCTCAGCTGCACAAGGTCCAGGGGTTTGGATAGTTCTAACTTCACTTGCTCTGAATTCTTCAGAAGGATCACCACGATATTTTTATTGAACGTTACTGGATTTTAATTGCAGTGTTTTATAGGGAGGCCCTGGAAAGCCAGTAGCATGTGAATTGTTATAAAACCAGGAGATGTACCACTAACCCCATAATATGAAGTTTCTCATTTATTCTCATTTTCAGATACAAGCAAAGCAACATGAACAAGCTGTATCAACGATATTTTAAAGACACGAGTGAAAAAAAGAAATACTTTAAAGCAAGCTATATCTACCATATATCCTTTCTATATGCTCTTTCATAAACCCTTTAAAGACTGGTGTCCAAAAGATAACTCATCAATAACAACCTGTGTGAGACACAACAAGCACAGAGTCCGCAGAGGCAAAATGCCTCTCTCCCAATAACTATCTCTGCAATGAATGAAGCAGCACAAATCTTTTCACTTTCCATAACTCATTTGCATGAATTTACTTTTTTGCCTTAAGAGGTTGTTGTAACGTGTGTTAAAACACACAGTGCAATTTTAACTCCATAATACCACAAAAGAAATATAGTGTTGGTATAAAGTGTAAAAATATGAATGCTGTTAAATTCTTTGAACAGAAACAACAGCCCAGCACTGCTCAAAAGCACCACCCAAAGGTAGAAGTGATGTAAAGACATTTACAGAATTGTCTGGCTTTTTTTGTTAATTTCAGCAAAACCTGAATGTAAAAAATGACAGTGCAGCCAAACTTGACAGAGGCTTTTGATTGAAGTCCCTGATTTCCACAGCTGCACCTGGAGGAAATTGATGATAATGCTGCCTAAACCATTCATTATGATTCGGAACTTTACTCAAATGAGCAGTACATTTATAAATTTGCTAGACATGTGTTGTAGATAATATGACAAAGTAGTGTTTACAAGGGAAAATTCCTTTGACCTAATTTTACAAAAATCATGAAAAACTGGGGAGGAGAATTTATTTCTAAAACATTCTGAAACAGCCAAAGTTGCATTTTTGGAACAGTGTGCACGGAAGTGAAATATATTCATTAGAGAAATTCAGCTATCAATGTTACACCTGTATTTCCTTTATTAGAATTAGAAAGGCTAAGACTTTTTCATATTACCAACAATTGGTTGCTTCTTAGATAAAGAACATGTACCTTTCTGCTAATCATACTTGCAGTATTTCCAAGGCTGAAATAAACATAATATTTAAAAATATACATAAGCATAAACTTCGAGTATAAACCATGGAATGCTAATCATAAACTGCTAATTGGTAATATATTTTGATGGAATAATCATTTTAACAGCCTATTAGCCAGATACTTTAAATGGGAGGAATTTGCTACATTCTTGCTCAAAACAGTGCATTACGCCAACATAAAACAAATTAATGTATTATTACTTTAACTTTTGCAAAAAAACTCTATACATGAGGAGGTTTAACATTGCCACAGATGTCGATTTAAGCAGGTTAATTTGCAGGGGGATGTTTCTGCCCTTTTTACTGACATTGGGAAGCCAGAGAGACCCTGAAACACCAACTCACTGGGACACAGCTCAGGGAGCAGAGATGTGAGGCAAGGAGAGCCCTGGGCACAGAACTCACATCTCACCTGCAGTCACAGTTCTGCAAATACCTTCAGAGGAACATTCCTCTTACTAAAGTTGCCTCTGTCTGCATAAGTGATTAGAACCAAAAACATGCAGAATGATTATTTATTAATGCAGGAAGGATGCAGGGTAGAGTTTTCTCTGCATGCTTCTGTTGCAAGAATACAAAAATGAGCTAAGCTACAAAACTCCCTCATCAAAGAAACAAGACTTGTAGTAATTCTGTCCTCATAAGTATGCCTACACTGTGATTTTACCACCAACTGGATAATTTCTTCTTGTTTCTTATTTCTCTTTGTTAAGGAAGCCAGGGAAATAAGTGGTTATTTGGATAAACACAACACCGAATAGCAAAATTGGGGTTTCACAAATGTATTGTAACATCAAATCACATTTCAGCCTGGAAAATGGACTGAGGTTCCTTAAATCCATAAAGGATTCTTCTGCATGTCCCCTTTTCTTTAAACCTTGATACATTTCTGCAAACAAACCTACAGAGGGTTTTTTAAGAATATTTACATAGTGTGAAATACAGTCCTCACACTTCAAATTTTATGGATAGTGCACAATGGGAATAGACTTCTTCCTGTTAAAAGAACTTGCTGGTTTTAAATGGAACTGCCCCTGTAAGGCAGGGCATGTCCTGCAGGCTGAGAGCAAAGCCCAGGCCCCTGAACTGCAGCTGGGTGGATGCTGCACAGGCTCCCAGGGAGCTGTAGGGCTGGACACATGGGCAGGAGAGGCCCCTCAGCCTCTCCACTCTATAGAAGCCAATGTCAGACTCCAAAAACTCCTTTTACTGTGGAAGAGTGTAAGAAACTGAGCCCCCTCTGGTCTGATTCTATAGAGAAAATTCCAGGCTCCAGGAAAGAACCTTTGAGCAGTGCAGTAAGACTTCTCTCCCATCCAGGAGGCAGCAAACACTTGGTTCTCACCTTGTAGGGAAAGCAGCATTTAATTGTCAAATGTCATTTTCCAGTCTCAGCTGCTTAAAACTTTCTCATATTCCACAACTTGAGATCAGACAAGCTTTACAGACTGCATCAATGTTATCTACAGCAAAGGGTGCAGAAGGGAATACATCACTCCCCACATCTTTGCAAGAATTAAAAGGCTCATGACAAAGTATTTGGAGATTGCACCAAAAGAATCAGTAATTCTCTAAAATGCAGTAACCTGCAGCCTGAAACAAGGTCTAGATGCCACAAGTTTGCCCTCCCCACCAGTCTGACCTCAGCAGTTCATTGGAGGAGCAGGGATTCTGCTGAGGCAAAGCACATGCTCACTTTTCTCCAATTGTTACCAAATTTGTGCACTAAAATCACTTTCTTATAAGGTACCATTAAGGAAATTCCATGGACAATGACCCTATGTAGTACGTACCCATTTCAGGCATTAGAACAATAAATGCAATCAGTAATGAAATTACCTGCAATTTTCAGCTTTTGCACCCTTTGAAGGACAATGTGTGGTTACAAAATGAAACAGTTCCTACAGAGTTTTCTGTAGAAACTCAAGCATGCTTGGAATGGTCAGTCGATTGTGATAAAGAGGTCAAATTCCCTGTTAGAATTACAGAAGAAGTCGAATTCCCCACAGGCTTTCAAGGAGACATTCACTTCAGTTCACTCATTTACAAGGTGTCATTTAAGAAAAGCCTGTTTTGCCACTCTTAATAGAACTGTTCAATATCACACTACTTGATGATCTGAGTTCCCCTGAATTTATTAAAAATTAGCTTAAATTTTAGCAGGTTTGATTCTTTTGGTGGTTTTGAGACCAGCTGCTCTTACCTGCCCTTTCCCTTTCTGAGAAACTGTCTTTATTTCATAAGCTTTTCATTAGAAGTCGGCCCAAACAGGAACCATCCAACCTGATGATGCTGATTCAAACCTACTTTGATTCCAGACTTCCATGAGGAATGCTCTCAGTACTCCTCCAGGATTTGACTAACAACTTCTGACAAACTCAAACATTCAGCATCTGGGAGTTCATTATCTCCACCAACACACGAGCAGAAGCAGGAGCTCAATGTAACACCCTTGTCTTTAGCTCAAAGAAACACTCAGGCATGTCTAGCAGAAATAATTGAGACAGGAGATCATAATACCAGCACGTATAAGCAGCTGAGTTAAAAAGATCATCGGGGCTCCCTCATGACTCCCTCTGTGATGGACCTCAGACAGTGGGGAGAACATACAGCAATCCTGTTCCTTAGTACAGCACAAGTGTCTCCTATGGCATCTCAGTCTTTGCCTTTTCAAATACATCAGTGTTGGCACTTGACACTGGTACAGGTCTTGTGGTGTTCAACTTGGGGATCAGTGATTATTGCTCAGATCTCCTTCGAGTCAGTCATTTGTTCTTAACAAGTTTGAGTAATGAGGATACCCAAGGCAGAACCAGCCGCACTAATTACAGATACATATGAAAAGTTATGAGAGACTTGGTGAGAATTACTAAAGATAATAAAGGTAGTAGATATACTTTAAGTAAGAAAATGTCAGGAACAAAACATTTTCAAGTCTTGAAATAAAAGAAGCTTTAAATCTTTACTTTCTGACTGGGACATCATATTCTTATTAAATCATTGTAAAACAAGATGACTGGGTAGCAGTCTTCAGCCCAAGCACATTTTCATCATCAATACTCAACACCTAAATCTCATGGGACAATATCAGGAGAAAATTATAACAGCAGCCCCTTCCAAGAGGTGAGGAAAGGAGGATACTTGTGATTTCAATACACCTGCAAGAATGCAGGTAGGAAGGAAAACCTCTTAATGGGCTTTCAAAGATGAAACTCCCCAAGGGCCTCCCCAAAACCCTCCTCTGAGGACTCTGCCAGCCCTAGTAACCTTAGAACACAATTCACTTACATTGGGGATCCAGCAAGGAAAGAAATGCAAATACAATGGAAAAGGTAAAGAGACAAGACAGGAAGGAGAAGAGGGGAAAGACAATGGTCAAAAGGAAAGTTGTACGCTGGGAAAAGAACTCTCAGGAATAAATGCTCAGCCTTTCAAGGGTGGACAAGAAGCAAGGAGATTCCACCCAGCTGAGTCCAAAAGAATTCATGAGCTTGAGTTGAGAGGCTGAAAAGTAATACCCAGAAATCAATCTCGATTTCTCTCACTTTTCATTCAAGTGTTTTACTTAGCACAATTTCAAAATTAGTTTTGCTGTGACTTGCTTTTGAAAATTGGTGATATTCCAGCTTGAATAGCAAATTTTACAAGAAGAGATTATTATGTATTTTAAAATTTAAAATTGTTATTCCTTTGCACTGATCTTTCTTTCATAATACAAGTAAAGTATGTGTTTGACCAAACGGACATAATATTTTTGATCTTGAGTTCTGTAAACATGACAAAAAATAAATATGAGGCTAAGAATGTCTTCTATACTAGTAATTAAGTAGTAAATTCCTTTTGCCTAAACTAAAAATTGTGAAATTTAAAATCTCATTAAATAGATAAAAATTTCAGAGGCTTTATAAGCCAAAAAATAAGATCAGAGTGGGGTGAATTTTTTATTGTACACCTTTCTGTTACCAAAGCTTTACATGTTCACAATGTTTTCCCCAATTTATTGACACAATCACTTTGACAGGGGACAGTGGAAGAGGTGTGAGGATTTTTACTACAATGTGTATATTAGGAGGCAGCAACACAGTCCCCAGTCACCTAAGAGGGCAAACACTTGGTACTGTACCTAAAATTACTGTAAATATCCCAAAATGGACGACACTCCCACAACTCCTGATTTACTGACACTAACACTGCATGAGGAAAACAAAACAACACTTCCAGATCTCCCATTGCCACAGTGTAGATAAAGGACTCGAGATTTCGGATTTTATTTAAACCTATAACTTGCAAAACCCATTGGCTCTCCTTGAACTACAAGCTGTGGATCTGCCCTTCTCTCCTCTGTACTTTCAACATAATAGGTATTATTACCCATAACTTTTTATTTAAAAGAATTGTGCAGCCAGGAAAATGAATGAATTTAATTATCAATGCAGTGTGAAAAAAAATCATTAGAGCAAGAGCCTGGAACACTACGTATTAAAAATAAACAAAGGCTATTAAAAACAGTTTTTATAAGTGTCATTCTCTCTTCAATTCTTAAAATGTAAGTAATACAAACACAGAAACAAGAGAACCATATGTAAACAACTGTAATTATTGGCAAAAGATGATCCCAAGAAAATGCTAAATGACTGACTGGATCATTTAACTTTAAATCTATACTTTATGTGGCAATATGGAGAGGTCATTTGATTGCTAGGCATAAAAAATTTAGAATTCTAATATGATCTAAAAGTTTCACCTTCATAAGACAAAATTTTCATTATAAAGTTGTATTTAATGGCATTCACACATATCTGCCACCTCAGTTTTGTAATATTATATTTCTATAGGCTGTCGACTGTGCATTATAGAAATGACTATTTAAAAAGAGAGACGAACTTTTTCCCTTTACACTTCACAAATTCTCCTGTTTGCTTCACAGCTGTAAAATGGAAATGTGTGGCCTCCTAAACAAGAGCTGCACAGAATTATTTCATCAGCCAGGAATCAGCTCTTTCAGCTGTAGTTTTTTGTCAAAAAGGTATTTCTCAGCCACACGCTCCAGGCTCCCCTGTCCACATGTGGGGTTTTATACTGAGGCCTCATTCAGCCTTTGAGGGTTTGGAATGAGATTTTTGTATCTCCATCTTACGATTTCACATAAATTAAAGAATAGTCTGGGCCAAATTTTTTCCTCCCCAGCAGAACACAAAATCTTCTAAATACTCAAGAGAGCAATTTAAATCAAAATTGTGGCTACTGAACAGTTAGTTATGTTATCAAAAGGAAAAGTACATTAAGTATATGCTATTGCTGTGAAAAAGCAGGCCAGAATCCTCACTCCAGATATACGGGAGCAGTTTCTACTAAAGGTTACAAATGTGCTTCCAAGCAATTTGGTCTGGTTGATTAAACCATAATTTGCTGAAGTCCCAACTCAGAGTTGCTTTTCAAAGTATACTTATTGACTTCAATATTTGGTTAAAACAATGCACTTGTACAACACTTCGCTTCCACTATTTAATTTCAAAAGAGATTCCCAAAGAATGCTAGGAGATATCAGAGCTCCACACCCCCCAGAACAGTGGGTTGGTAAATGGGGTGGGAAGGAATGAAATAACACCAATGAGTAAGAAACAGTCAGTGAAGATGATAAGGGTAGAGAACATCTCACAGACCCCATCAAGGGTCAGTTGTCATTTTCTCATGTGTCAGTGAGCTTGAAACAAGCATTATTGCAAAACCACAATATTTATGCCATTAATGTTGTAAATAAAGACAATTAGAAAAGCATATAGTTTCAAAATCACTGTCTTACTTGCTGAACTTCCGTTTATTAGTGGTTATTTAAGATGGGGTTTCCTTTTTTGTGGTGATGCCCTTTGTAATGAAGTCATACAACATCCTGTAATGTTTCCCAGCCTCAGGCTTTATTCTGTAAGACATTTCAGACTATTTAACTCCACTACTGGGAATATTCCCTATTGATTTCAAGGGGATTACTTGTGGAAGTAACTACAAGCAGAAGTATTTGCAGCAGTGGAATCTCAGACATGTTTGCCCACCCTTTTCTGCTGGAGACATCAGAAGGGAATCCAGAGTTCCAGAGACATTATGCTAGAGTCTTAAGAAGTTACAAAGAACTAAAATTTTAAGAGAACCCTAGTGCATTGCCAAGAAATCTTCCCAAGTGCAGGGCTAGAAACCATCTACAGATCTTTCCAAAGGAAGAATGAGACAGTAAAGAGGTAAGAAAGATACAGCTTAGGAGAAAATAATTTACTCATGTCATCCAGCAGTGAAACTGCTCAAGGATTTAACAGCGTTACTGATATTCATGAAAATTAAAACTTACATATCTCATTTAGCAGACTGCACAGGTTTCCTCTACAGTCAAAGGAGAACATTTTCCTCCTGAGAGAACAATTCTGAGTCTAGAGCTTGGCAGTGGGGTTATAATCCAGAAAGATGTCACCAGAGCCCCCCATCCCCAGCCTCTCAAAGGCACCCAGGAACCTGGAGAAAGAAGTCAGGAATGAACTGCAGAAGCACCTCTGCCCTGTCTACTCCTCTGTTCCTTCAGAAATATCCAGCTTACCCATGGGCACCTCTCTAGAGAGCCTGCTGGACCCTCTTTATGCCAGTCCATGACCAATTCCTGCACAGAGGAACCTGTAGAGGTTACCAGAGTGAACTTCCTCCCTTCATCACTTACACTGTGCCTTCCACAGTGATGAAAAGAAAAGCCACCCAGGAATATAATGGAGATCAAGCCAAACCTTCACCACATCACCTCCTACCTTCAGTATCTTCCCACTTCACCATTCAGTCAGAAGGAGCACAAAGTAGTATATTAGGTTCTGACTTTCAGGTGTTGAAGATTCTAGAATTTTGCTTTAAAAAAATAATCATTTATCTAAAGTGGGAGGGGGAGCAGGAGTCAGATTATGTAGGTTCTATTTGCAGTCCTGTGTGGGCTCACAGTCCTCAGTTCCAGGAGATGTGTCCTGCTTGCCCTCCTAATCAACAATACTTAGCAACTACATAGCAACAATGCTACAAAACCCTCCTTTCAAAATACTTCAGATCCTTGGATTGAGAGCATTTATCAAAGTTTCTTTCCTGATATTAACAGTGAGAAAATTATTAGAATAAAGATAGTCCTTTTTCTTGCCCACTTACAGCAGCGATTACAGAAAAGATGCACTTCACATGCCACAGTTTGAATCAATAGGGGAGCACTGACAAACAAACATCAAAGAAAATATTTTGGAGGAACATCGTTTATTTTTCCATGATTTTATACATAGTGCCATGAAATCATAGTTCAATCTTCCTATTTGCAAGTGAATAACCTCTATCTGAAAGTACCATTCACATGTGAGCTGAAAAGAAAATGTCTTTCTTCAGCATTCCCACTATTAGGCAAGCAGATGGCTCAATCTAAATGACCATGTGAAAGAAAGAAAAAAAACAACCAGCACAGATCAATATCCTCACCATGATTCCTGCATTCCAATAAATACCAAACCATCAGGAGCAGCAGCAGAGAGAAAAAGAGCATCAAAATATTATTTTAGGAAAAACAGTAAACGGCTGAAACCAATGTGAAAACAAGCAGCCAATAGAGCTAATAAAACGAATGTAAACAAAAGGCAAACCAGCTTCACTCTCAGCATCAGTGCCTGGAGTTATCTCGTGTGTAAGTAACAAAATAAACCACCAAAACCTCTGTGTACCACATACATATGCCATAGGGAGAAACATATCAAAAAGAAAGAAAAATTATTACTTCCACTTCAATGAGTCACTGTATTTCTGTGTTTGGGCGGTTGTTGAGCTTTTTAGGGGAGTTGGGGTTTTTTGTTTGTTTTGTTATATTTGTTAGTTTGGTATTTTAAGTAAAGAAATAATAATTTCTTCTTTTTCCAGCAGACAAAACATGCTCTTAATACACTTCATATACTGAAAACAAAACCACACAAGTATCCATCTCAAGGAAAGAGCAGAAATCTAAGAGAGCTGCAAAACTCTATCCCTGCACCATAACCACAACTATTACTGCCCCACAGAACTCAGAGTACTGAGTTTCTGGGTGCAGGTAAGTACTTGGCTCACAGTAAAAGCCAAGGTGTCCTCAATCTTCCTCAGCCTTTCCTCCTCCAGGCTAAAGCCACAGAGCTGAACATCCCAATTACTGACAAGGGCCAGACATGCAGGATGTGTGTGCATCTGCTACACAGATTGAGGGGAGTCTAAGATATAATCCACAAAGTTAATTAAGCACAAAAGTCATCCTGTAGTGGAATTAAAAAAATGTCCACCTGACAATGCATGCAGATTACAGAGGAAAAGGGAAGATGAAATGATTAATTTTAAAAGATATTCCAAAGTATTCCACATGGATATCTTAGGCCTAGGCACATCCCCTTGTCAGTGTGTGACATTCTGTAAGGATATTTCAGTGGTCATACCTTGTACTACAAATGTTTTTCTTCCCACAACACTTCAAGGGAAACAGTGCCAAGGAAAGCTGAATTTCAGACTCCTTGGAAGGTTCCAAAGACAATTCCTTCAGACTGCTGAACAAGTTACTAAAGGTTGAGTAAATCATCTGGGTAATCAAAAGCAAACCATTAGAAAGCATCTTAGCTACTGGCTGGGTAAACTCACCAAATCTTGAGCAGAGCAAGCTCAAGAACCAATAGACCCAGAGCCAAGTCCCGAGCCCACCCAAACCTCCAAGCTGTCCTAAGAGAGCTGTTCCACATTGGCCAGGGTTTGAACCCAGGGCTGGCACACAGAACCACCAGAGTAAGGTTATCTGTCCCTCACACAGGACACAAGCCTTTGGAAGAGATACTTAAGGAATCGGTTTTTGGTCACTTAGATATTTTAAAAAATCATACATTTTTTTAAAGAAATCTAAATTACTTAAATTATACTTTCATCCTGATTTATTTGCCCACCTATTATGAAGTTATAGCTCTACTAGCCACACTTCATTGTAATATAGAGATATAGATAAACTAGGAATTCCTATATTTCAGTCTCATCCAAGAATGATTAGTAAACCAAGGTGATGCTTTTGCTTAGAGTTGCCTGTAGATAGAAGGGTGAACTGACTGACAAACACATTTGATTTTTCAATTTTCAAAAAAAACTCATGTTAACAGTGTAAATTGCACTATATTATAAAGAAATAAATGCAAATTTTAAAAGCAGGTCAAGTGTTCTAGTCTTAATTTCAGTCATTTAAACAAAGTTACCCTTTAGGATTTATTTAGTTTCCTACTAAAAAACCCCAAGCCTTCTTGCACAGGTTTCCATCTCTCATATAACTCTATTGTTCTCTTAAAAAAACCCCAAAGCTTCCATTAACAAAGCTAGGAAACAGACTTCCATCACAAAGCCCAAATGTAAACAGTTATATACTCATCAGCCCCCTGACTGTTCCAATCATAGATGAATATTTAATATTTTACTACTGTCTAGAAGGCCATTACAATTTTGGGATCATATCTAGCCTTTTAAAACAAGGACAGTTTACAAGACATGAAAAAACCCACAACAGAGAGCATTACTAAACAAACACTTTGAAAAGCTCTTAGCATAAAACATCCTGCAAATCCCCCCATCCAAACATCTGAAAATAGCCCTGGCTCAAGATCCTTTAAATCTTTTCTAACCCATGGTTTTATAACCCTGTAAATTTTGCATTTTATTTTAGGACATCAGACAAATGCATTGTATTTCTACTGTTATTTGCATAAAAAATTGGTCAAAAGAGAAAAAAGTATATATTATGCCAAAAGTATAGAATACACCAAAAATAAATTTTAACACTGCCAAAAAGCAACTGTAAATTTCATTTTATACACATGAAAATGGGATGTAGTGCAAATTAGGGTGGATTAACCTGGTTTTCAGAATTGAGACATCACAAGGCTTAGGAGTTCACCAAACCACCCTTACGTGGAGTCTCCTTGGCTGCATTTAATCTGAAATACTGAAACTTTAAAAGGCTTTAAAAGCTGACCGAAGTTAACTGACTTTTTTAAGGCTGAGAAGAACTTAAAGTTGAACTATATTTGCTAGACCAAAAAAAATCACGTTTCTAATTTTGTGCCAGCAGTTCATACACTATGTATAATATTTAAACATGCTCTAATTCTTACGTGTCAAAACAATCATGTTCATTAATATTTCCATTGCGCCTGCACTACTTTCGATGTATAATTTTATAAGAACCATTCCCCAGCTACTTAGTACTCGTCAAGAAACTCAAAAGAAATAGGAATCAGAAATTGCAACCACTGTATCCAAATTATATATTGATATAAGCAGTGATTAACTAAACCTGTTCAGAGACTTGGAGTAGACAAGGGGAAAAAAAAAAATAACATTTCATATAGAGAAGGAAATTATTTAAGAAGTGTGTGAAATAATGCTAATTTTTTTTCTAGCACAGAAAGAACTCATTTTCCATAAGTCTCTTTTTTTTCCTCCCTCATAAATATAATCCCCACCCCACCACAATCATGGCATAATGCAGTTTCTTAGTATTCCAAGAAAGGTAAAAAAGGAAGTTTGCAAGCTTTCCACTGACTTGCATGAAGTCCTGCTCTGTGTCTCTCTGTTCTCACCACTTCTATTAAATTGGGATATTCAGGTAGAAAAGCCAACACAGTCACGCCGAGAAAATAATAAAAAAGAAGAGCTAAACATTTTGCAAAGTACTGTTTTTGAAGGAATTCATCAGACCTACTAACAACTTTTTTTAATTAGCCAACAATACATATCTCCAAACTCAGTGCATTTAGGTGTTCACCTTTACATCGTCAGTAAACGTTAAGATTAGGGAACAACGGTAACCTGGAATAAAATCTCTATCATTTTGGCTAGATTTGTGAACAGGCTTTAGAACAAACCCACCCATACAGGAGGCAAGGGAAAATATTTACCTTAACCAGAGGCAGTTTAAACATGAGCTGTACATCTTGAGTGTCCCTTGGAAAACAACTTAAGAGAGTACGTAAAGCACCTTGACACCCACAATGCTGAATCTCAGGAGCTGTTCTGTGGTGACTTCCCACTGAGAAAATGTATGGGTTTACACATCCTGTACTAGAAATGGAACAGCAGCACTATAGCATAGATTGAAAGCTGGAGAGCTACAGAGGAGCAGATTTGGGGATTTTTAGGGGAGTTTCATAAGTGATTCTGGACCTCTACTGGAAACATCTCCACAGACTAGAATAAAAAGTACACTCTGGAAAATATATGTGCTTTAGATAAACTCCACTGAAATACTGGATGATTTGAGGCTTTTGGTGGTGTTGGGTTCTTTTTCCCCTCTGGGCTTCTAGCTGTTGGTTGTCAATACCTGTGGAATAAAGCACTAACTACTCTCTCTTGCCTGATCTTGACATTTAAATTGACAAGCCAAAAACCTTCAAAGTCAAGTGTGCTGGTTTTGGCTGGGACAGAGTTCCTTTTCTGCACAGTAGTTACTCCAGGGCTGTGTTCTGGATTTGTGCTGAGCACAGCGTGGATCACCCAGAGATGTTTTCATTGTTGCTGGGCAGGGCTCACCCAGAGGCAAAGCCTTTTCTGCTTGTCACAGCACCCCACCAGAGTGGTCTGGGGGTGGACAAGGAGATGGGAGGGGACACGACTGGGACAGCCGACCCCAAGTGACACAAGGGATATTTCATACCATACAGAAGCATTTAGGTTATAAAAAACCTCTAAGATCACCGAGTCCAACCTCTCTGCTCAGCTTGTATATCTGGGGAAAGGAGGTGACAGAGACCAGGAGGACACAGGGGGAGTGATGGCATTGGCCTTCCCAAGTCACTGCTGGGTGTGATGGATCCCTGTTTTCCTGGGCATGCCTGCCCATGGGAAGCAGTGAATGAATTCCCTGTTTTGCTGTGCTTGTGTGCATGGCTTTTGCCTTACCCATTAAACTGCCTTTATCTCAACCCACGAGTTTCCTCAATTTTCCTTTCCAGTTCTCTCCCCACCCCACCAGGAGGGCAGTGAGCGATGGGCTGGGTGGTGCAGAGTTATGGCTGGGGTTGAACTGTGACAAAGACAGACAGTGCTGTGCCACTGCAACCTGGAACACACCCGAACTTCTCAGCCCTGGCCTGACTATCAGATTCCTAAACCAAAGACAAGTGGCACATGCCAATTTGATATTTGATTGCTCAGTGGGCAGCACTGCCAACCCAGGCACTCAGATACAGACTTCTGAGACAGCTTAAAAAAGAAGATTACCAGAGCATTTACTGTTTCTAGGAAGTTTTATACTTGTTCTCTCTCTCCCTGGAGATTTTTCAATTGTTCTTTCTTTAATCTAAAGATGAAAATCATCCAGATTGAGAGCATTTTTTTTTCCTCTGGATAGGAAAACACAACAGAGGCACGACCTTTGCTTGGGGGGTTCACTACACACATTCCAGGCAGCTCCGATCATATTTCACTACCCTGGAAGTGATTGTGATGTCCAGAACACTGAATTATGTCATTAATTAAGGAATCGGGCAGGAGGTAGCTGATTATAAGGGAGAGAGAATCTGTACTTACACAAAACTATTTTCATAATCAGTGATGATAGAAAAGGAAATAAAGAAAAATTACCTTGTACTTAATCCAAGTGTCCTGGTATATTGTTTTAAAAGATTGTTCTGTATGTAGAGGATGATATTTAGCTTCAGTGGTCAGCCAAAAGCAAAGACAAGATTGTAATAATCTTGCCTTAACATAAAAAAAAAGACACATGCACATTCTGCTTTGGATAGCAAACTTTCTAATTTCTCTCAAAGTACATGTGAGAAAAAGTTAAGATCAGGACCATGATCCATTTAAATTCTTTTTTTTAATGTAGATTTTACCTGAAACAAAATGTGCAGCATCCAAGAGCAAGAATACCATTTACCAGAGTATCAGAGATTAGTTCATTAATGGGTTCAAGCAACTGGCCATGCATCAGCATAATATTAGGGGCTAACTGATTTTCCTGTGTAAGCCACTTATACAACTGAGCATTTGCAAATCATCTCAAGATGCATGTCACAGAGAGAGATGACAGTGTTAAAGAAATACATTTTTCATTTATTCTATTAGTAATACACACTACTGAATGTTACAGTGCAGACAATGAGACACATTTTTTAACCAGCTTGGCAAGCCAGAACACACATTACCTACAAGGTGGCTTTTCTCTATAAGACATGATTCAAACAAGATTGCCCTGCACAGTAACAGGATTTGGTGAAATGATGGTTCTGCCAAATTCCCTACAGACTTATATTTAGATTTTTAGAGGCCTCTGATTTCTTT
>JAWWEE010000018.1:4891786-4959309 GCA_035221455.1 Xenops minutus | reverse complement strand
CCCAAAAAAAAACCTGAAAAAGCAACTAACCAACCAAAAAAAACCCCCAAAACCAGCAAGTATCAAGCTAATCTATACCATTATCCATGAAAGAAGTGTTATTTATTGGAGCTAAAAATCCAAAGCAGTATTATTAGGCTTCATAGCTTCAGATCCTTCTTCTGCTTCAGGAATATGCATCAACATTAAATTTAAAAGGGAGTCTGGATTTTTCGAAAAGACAGAATTCAAAATACAGAAAGAAAAAGCACTGGAGAACTTCCAGCAGATGTGTTTTGAAAAGTGATTACAAGATGCTCAGCAGGATTCCTGAATATCTCAGGGACTTGGGTTGCAGCATGTTCTGGTCTATATTTCTCTGTTTCCATAACAAACCTACATTTCTTCAGCTTTAATTAATAGTTAACATATTGAGTGCTCATTCCAGATCATACCTTTTCCATACCTTTACAAATGTTCATGTCTTTTGCAGCAGATCATAAAGTTCAAGGGCATAAGGAGATGTACTGTAATTCAGCCATATGATTCATATGAATTCTGCTTTGCTTAACATACTCAGGAAGCCCTCCCTTCCCCAAGAGAAAAAGAGTTCAATTCATAAAGTACTAATGGGTTCATTATGCTCAGGGACTGAGCTACCCTGAGGAGTGGAGAATGGCAGGGCTGGATCTGGATAAAAGCAGTCACAGGTCTGAAAGCCCAGCTCAGAAATACTGTCATGGCACAGCAACTCCTTCCATTGGAAAAATATCATATTTGTACAGTTCTCACATTCCTCAATCAAATGTGTACCATTGGGGCACTACCCCACCAGCCTGCATGCAGGAAACCTTAAAACAAATCAATTCTAAAGGATCTGAACTGAGTTTTGACGCCTCCTGCTTCAGAGGTCCCCACAGGAGCAGACTGTGCAGGCAAGTCTGAACAGTCACATTAAAGCAGAATGAACCTGAGCTCCTCGCCTTGGTTTGGTGGTGCTGTAGCTGCAAAGTCCAAACCCAATTGCAGAGAAGAGCCAAGCTAAACAATTTGGGTAGTGCTGGTTATCCAGACCCTTACTGGTCTACAATTGCTGTGCAGAAATTGCATACTTGGTTTATAAATTACAGTCCCCCACTTCAAAACCTATGCGTGTCCAAAGATCACACCCTCTCAAAATGCTAGCCATGGGTTTTACAGAACAGGTCATTTTAGGCTGCAGTTTCTAACATAGTGATAAAGAGGCAATGCAGGTAACCAGCCACCCTATTGCTCTTGGCAAGGACATGTCTAATGGTCCCCTCCCAGCCTCTGCTTTTCTCTTTGAATTTCTCCCATTCTCTGGGGAAAGAGGGAAAGTGTTTGGTGTTCTCACTGTGGCCATTTGTACAAGAGTGCAGACTGCCCAAGCATTGCCTACAGGTGGAAGCTGGAGACCTCCTTATGATACCCAAAGCAGAGAGCCATGGGACACAACCTCAGAAGCCTTGTCTGCCAGCACACAGGGAATAAACCAGTGTGGAAGGTCACAGGGACCTGCCCTGGACAATCATTCATGCACTGTGGCCACGGTTTTGGAGCTGGGTATGACTGTTTTGAGAAGGAGAAAAGATTCTCAACAGTGCTGCTGCTGTAAAGGAGAACCAGAGCCCTGTTGGACACAATCCAAAGCACACCTCAGTCCATGGGAAGGACTGCACAGAAACTGAAACCAATCACAGCTCAGCAAAGTCTGCTTGCAAAAAGTTGGAAAAAAATGTCTGCAAAGCAGAATTTGTACTTATAGACCAACTCCTTTCATCAGTTTCAAGCACAGTGATGAGAGGAGGATATTGTTTACCAGCAGGAATTACAGAAGCACTCACATTTAAGGTCACCTCCCACTAACAGTACAAAAGTGTGTTTTAACTGATTTATCCTGTTGTAGTCAAAGGTTATTCCATATGTTTAGCTACTAAGAAGAAAAAAATTTAATTTTAGATTGTTATGTCTATATAAAGATTTTATAATGCATAAAATACAAAGAAATCACCAAAATTTATGCAGCATTTCTTGCACTTTTTACCCATAAGTGAATTATTATTTTTAAGAGATGAACAATCATGATAGGTTTCTAATAATAATAAATTTAATTTGTCTGGTTTTACTAAACTCATTATTGCAACCTATTAAAAAAATCCATGCCAAAATCTGCATGTAAATGACTGCATTAAAAGCACATATGCATGATGCAACTCTGAATGCTCAAAGTCTGAACTAAAACATGTACATATGTTTGTATGCTCATTTTCACCATGACACACCAAATGTAAAATTATCTGGAAGACACATCTGCACTAACTTCAATCTATTGCATTTTATGTTGATCAGTAGCTAAGAATATTTCACTACAGAGATTTATCACATTAATTAGCTCTGAAATTACTCATAGTAATTAAGTATATTGTTCTTAAACTCTTTAGAGATAATTGAAATACTTTCACTGCTACTTAAAGAAAACAAGTACCAAGGGAAAGCATTTTCCAGAAGAAAAGCTTATCTATTAACCATCTTTTAATTCTTCTAAGCTCTCCTACCCTTCCATTTGCCCTGGATAGACAGAACAAAAGCCTAACATGACTGAAAACATCATTTCAAAATCTTCACACATTTTGAACTGTCCTGTTATCACCGTGATCTTGGAACAATCCTTGTTTATACATGCAGCAATCCCAAATGCAGTACCAAGCACTTCTCTAACTCAACTCCCCATGTCACAAGCCTTACAAGTATATGGGATTTCTACAAAGGACAAAGGTTTGCCAAGGATTCTGGAGGACCTCAGGACCGTGTGGTCCCCCAGGATAAACCTCACAGAAGCAGAAACTGCCATTTGCATGGTTTATTATCAAACACAAGAAGGAAGCCTGAGTGAACCAAGAAAACCTTTTAGAAACTGTAAAATCCACCAGCCCTGGCTATCAGCAAGGAGCGTGCCCCCCTTGCTGCTTTGTATTTTTTTTTAAGCAAACAGCATGGCTTAAATTTCTCAGGCTTGACATCCCATTGGGCTGGTGCGTCGTGTCCCTTTTTGTCAGGCTGTCACGTCACACAGTGTAATGTGGCATTTCTGTGTAACGGACTGAGACACGTCATGCCAATGACATGTCAAGCTTGTGAATTTCAAAAAGACACAGTTCAATGAAAAACATGGGTTTCTAACTGCCCTGGAGGTTTTAAACCTTAAGAAAAATAAAAAAAGGCTTTTCTTCTCCAGTGATTTTGCCACTGAAAAGCACATGTTTTTTGGTGTTACCCATGTGTAGAAGCAGGTAGCAGGGATCTGAATATTTTGGACATCTTTATTAACTGAAACTTAAATTGCTGATTCAGTTCAATAATTAGGAAGGTCCAGAGCACCTGTGCATTCCCGGAGCTGATGCTGTTGTTTATTCCCACCAGAATACACATGCAGTGATAAAACTGATAAAACTTTTGCATTTAAGGCAGTCTAAGACTAAACATTCCATTTCCACGACTCTCAAACTCCATGATCCATCCCCAATACTTCTAATGGATACGGATGCTCCTGCTGACTCTAATGGCACATTATGGGCCTGCTTAAACACCAGACCACAGGTGGGACACAGCTTAAGCCTTGCCTATCCTTTATGCTGGGCTTAGGCTGGCAAAACCAAAGCTGAATCAGTCTGCAACACCAAGCACCCTGTGAGTTTTTTCAAAGCATGCTTTGTCAACATGGAGCTCGTGCAGTCTAAACTGCAAAATTAATAGCAGGTAAGAATAACACTTTTCTCCAACCACTAATGCTATTCCTTATTCTCAACACTTCCTAAATGCTCAAGGAAAACAGAGCCTTCATGCTATGCCCTAAAATGCTTTTAAATAGTCATTTTTGGACCTGGCTGGTAGGAAGGAGCAAATTAAGACCTTAATATAGAAATTACCATGCTCGTAGCTTATTAAATCAAACAAGTGAATGGTGGCATTTTTAAACAGCATTTTTACTGATCTCAAGGCAGTAATTCTTTCTCAGATGGACAGCTCTCAGGTCACACAAGACACCTCTGAAAACTGAATGAAGAACTGGGAAGACACTACTGCTACTTGTAGAAATGGCAGATACTCATCTTTAGCACAAAGATTTGGTGGCCACTGAAGCCACATCATGAGAAGTCAATACCATTCGTCAGTATCAGAGCACAAAAGAGAACAGATCAAAGCTAAATGTGCAAGGACAGATGCATCACCTGTAATCACCACCAGTACTGCAGGTCACCTCCCCAGCCACCACCACCTCTGCTGTTTGCACACATGCAAATTGCTTGCAATAAGAACAGGCAAATTCAGACACTTAATTCTCATCAATACAATGTTTTTCACAGTCTTTAAATGGAAAACATATCTGATTACATGATATAATTAAATTGCATATAACAAAAAAACAGGTCCTAAAGGAAATACATATGTCCTTAAAGGAAAGACAAAATGATCCCAGCCTTTGGAATGGATTTTTTTACTAAATATCTATTTTTAAATAATGGTCTTATTTGAAAAACCACTAACAGACAGCAAGAATAAAATTAAGTTCTTCATTATCGAACAGCTTTACACAATAAATTTTTGTTAATAACACAAAATATTTAGAGGATTATAATTTTATTCCTTCAAAAGGCCATGCCAGTTATTGAAAGTTTAACCATCCTAACTCCATCTGAGAGAAGGAGATGGCATCCTGCAGCTGGAACTTTGCACTTGTAAGTACAACATGAAATTACCTTCCTTGCACTGTTAATCTTGTTCTGGCAAACACTGAACATTTCCAATAGATTTTTATTCAGTCCAGAAAATCTAGCCATTTTAAATATATATTTTTAAAAATGCACAGCAACTCAGTCTAAATGCATAATACACTGCTTCAGCACACATCTGCTCACAGAGCTATAAACCACACCAGCAGCAAGTGCTCCATTCCATTTCGTGTTTTATAAATAGCTGAAATTTAAAGAAAATAAAGCAATGGTATACCTAAATCCACATTAGCATCTATCATTACACAACTAGGTCTGCTTTTAACTGCTGGTCCTGAACTATTCTCCCAGATGTTATCCCTCTTCTCCAGCCCAAGCATCCTTCAAGGCTGCAGACAGCCCCTAGCCTGGCTTGACTAGCCAAGGAGGCAGAGCTGGCCATGAATCACAAACAGAAGACTCTGCATTATTCTGCTCCTTTCCCTAACGTAAAACCCGCACACAGGTCTGCATTTATACATGATACAGCACCAAACAGGTGTCAGGAAATACACAGTTTCTATACATCTGCACAGAAATGTATCCCCTCTGCAGTACAGTGCATTGCAGTGGAGGAGATGCCAGAAGTTGTCAGGAAAAACAAAGAATTTCTCTAATGTCTCAGAGATGAGAATGAGATGAGAATGAGATGAGAATGTGTGGCTTTTTTCTTGTGTATTGATACTTTTGGATCTAGCAGGAGCTTCTTTTATTATTAAATATTGAAAAAAAATAACACTTATGCGACTGCCTTAAGATTTTTTCTTGTCATTACAAGAAAAGAGTAAAAATTATTTCTACTAAAGAATAAAAGGATCAACTGTTTTCATAAAATAACTGTGGTTTGTAAACAGATTGGTGTAGTCGGAGGACATTGTCTTAGAAAACCCACGAAGCTGCTTCGCTGGAATACAAAACCAGTCACAAACTTTACATCCTCAAAAACTACCAAGCTTCTTTTTCTCTTCAGATAGAGATGGATGTCTAATCTAACAGCTGCCAATTCTTATATTTGCACCTATAATTGTGAGCAACATCTCTGACAGCAGACCTGGACTGGAAACAAAAAACAGGACCATTAATCATAAATAATTCCAATAGATGCAGGACAAGTAACTTTGTTGGATAAAACCTGAAACTACTTCAGTTTTTTAATTTTTTTGTTCCTTACAGTAAGAAAAACCATGTGCATCTGTAGTGAATCTATACCATATATTCCAGTATGCTCTGAAGTGCAATGCAAATCTTGCATAAAGGTACAAATGCCAAGTTCTGGTTCCACCTATTCTTTTCTAATGTTTATGAGGTCAATCTTAAAGACTCTCAGAATGAGATTTGACCATCAAGTAAACCAAAGCAACCCAATAAAAATTCTACATTTTCTTTGGCATTATTTTCTTATTCATTCTTAGTTTTAACACATAATTCCAGTGAGGTATCACTGCCATTTCCAATAAACAGGCAGCTCTAAAGCTGATCATCCCTGGTCCTCAGCTTACAAGTGTGGTTACTGGAGAAGAAATCAGTAGGAGCTCAGTGGCCCCTGGCCTGGGATTCTCTCAATGTGTGGCTCCCCCTGTTCCACGGAATCCTGAGCAGAAAGGCTTTCCCTCCTCTTCTCGTCTTTGCCCACTAAGGTTTCCTTGCTGCAGCTCCCATTTCCATCAGGACACTCTTCATTTGTTTTTCCAGCTAGGAACCAACTCATCCTGCTTCCCTCCCCTGACCTCTCAGTGAGCCACTGCTGTATTTACTCATCTATTCACAATTCCAGAGATGTTATTTAAGGCCTGATAAGTGTCTTACGCTCCTTCAAAACCCACCTTTATAATATTAGTGCCAGTTTGGTTGCAGCTTCTTGAGAGCACAAGGCAAACCAGCACCCCTGTTTGAACTCTGGCCTTGTACAGAGAAAGGGGGACCTTGATTCATGACCACCCCACTTTCCTAAACCACTGAGATTTCAGCCTCTGATCAAACATCATGGGATTTTCAAAGCCATGGACTTGCTTTTACAAGCCTCAGCCCAGTTCAGTTCTTAGACTGTGCTTAATAAGATCTGCAGCCTTTCTTTGGTCATAAAGTACCTGATAGGGGCCCTTTTTCTTGGCTTTGAGATGGATGGAGTGAATTTTAGTATGAGAGAAGCACAAATACAAATTTAAAAGAGAAAATCCTCAGTCTTTTTCTTACAGTTGAGTCACTATTAACCTTTCTTCCTTTCCTCCCCAAAATGCCAATTTGTATATAAAAACAACCTCCAGGACTTAGACCTTGGGTGGCAGTTTTAAGTCTAAAATCAATTTTTGAGTTATAAACCCTCAGAAAATAGGGGTTTATAATGGAACCACTGACAGACCCTTAACGACAGCGGCGCTAGCGGGCACCACTATAATATAGGAATAAAACTAAATTACATCACTTGTCATCATTAAGAAAAATTTTCATCTCAGTTCTTCATTTGAAAAGCACTATAGTTAATGAATGATTACTGAGCCATGACACCTAAATGACTAAAATATAGGAATTATACTGAGGTCAACTCAAGTATTTTTTAAACCATGAAATTAAGGGATCTCTTCGCTTTGGTACAGGATACCAGTCCTGCCTGTTATGCTCCCTTGCAACACTGACTTTGAGCATAAGGGAATGGTATGTATTTCTATACTGGAGATTAAGGTCCCATGCAAATTTAGGAGGTGAACACACCATTGCCCAAGAGTGACCAAGTGGGGGATTCTTCTCTGTGTTCATCTGTGTTTTCTTTATGCTCTTCTGTATGTAACTAACTTGAAAATGAAGAATAGTTTATGGCCATAGAAGGCAGAAACTCCTTCTTTGAAAAAGGATATTTAATTATTCAACAGAAAGTGAAGTAACTTAAACTTAGCAACTTGCATTTAAGTATTCCAGATCCTTTTAGCCAAGACACTTAAAAAGAAAAGCATTTTAAGGAGAGCTGACAGTACTAGACTATTGTGCAATGCTCTGATAATGCCTAACCATACCCTTTATATATTGTGTAATCTCAAATTAAAAATTAAAAAACCTTACTTTCCATGTATAAACACAAAGAACCAACTGTGGGGGAAAAAAAAAAAACACAACACACCAAAGATGTAAAAATTGCTTGCATATGCATGGTTTTCTTAATTTGAAGCCATTTTCCACTTTTAACTGGGAAAGTGGAGATGCTTATGAGAGCCAGAATTATTTCAGTTGCTCTTACAGTACAAAGAAACCAAAAGGAGCAGGTGAAGATCAAAACCAATGGAAAAGGAGGCAATTTCCATCACTGCCATCCCAAAATTCTGACTGTGATACCTCCCCAGTGCATCTCCTTTGCTCATGTTCTCACAGCACTGAGCCTGAGCACTGCTGATCATGAAGATTTGTCTAATACTTGAAAAAATGCCAGAACTAAGAAGAAATCCTGCAGTGCCTATAGGATTACAGCTCTAGGGATACACTGCCCTTCCTGCTCCTTAATCCCAGAACCCACGTTCACCTAATGTTTCACTTCACTGAGTTTACTTCAGGTAAATGAGGATGATTCAGTACAGGTTCACAAAAGCTCCAAGCACAAGCACTGGTAGCAATATTTATTATTTTAATTTCAATTCTTTCACTTTTTTCTCTTTTGGGGGCATGGGTGGAGGGGACACACAGGACTGGATGGTGTGAAGGGAGGGTGGCACACAAGCATCAAGAACTCTATCCAGGGAATAGTGACTGAACTCCAAGAACCACACCTGCATTTATTCGTTTTTCTTTAAATCAAATTTCAAATACACAGATTCCAAATACTACCTTAAGAATATTTTGTTTCCCAATGAAGAAAACTCTTGCTAGGTTTTGGAGATGTTGCAAATGTAAGTAGAAGTGAAGGTTACCAAATTGAAAAGGATGAATGTAGACTGCATGTTAATTGTCACTGAGCTAGTTTGCTCATGTTGGTCACATGGCTAGTGACAGCCATAGATGTTGATGGAGTCTGACCTGTTCTAAAAAGCTGGCATTTTCAAAAAACAAAACAAAAAAAAGAGATAGAAGCTATCTCCACAGTCTGTGGAAAAAGAAAAGGAGAGAAAGGGGCTTCTGACAGCTCAAGCAAAGGAGGAAAATTAGAAAGGAAAGCCAGTACCACTACCATATGGGCTCATAGCTCATCAGGACAGCTGGCAAGAAACATTGCTCTTCTCTTCTTTACTTCCAGGGCTGTGATACATTTCTTTATATGGCTATCAATAATGCTGAATGATTAATGCTAATGATTTATGTTAATTTCATTATAAGCTTTATTTGTTGCCCAGTGTTGAATTAAGCCTGTCAAATCATCCTTTTCCATGTTGCTAAAGATTCTTAAAATGCAGAGCTAAATATAACATCTGATCATTAATATGTTAATACACCTGTTTCATATATAGACCAGGAAAACAACAAGGTGGCTATTTTAAGATTATTCTGAGAGCAGTGGTTCAGGAATTTTATATCTATTTCTGCCAATTACTTATAGGAGAAATAATGGCATTTAATGTTTTCCTCCCACCAATCTTTAAAAAAGCACAAATATTCTCTGATAAATTGCATAACACTGTCACACCACTCTTTAAGGAGCAAATAATGCAATCTGTACCTCTCAGTGAGCAATCCAGCCCCTGCTGAGACACCCATTTTCCACATGGAGTTACCTCTGGTTGCTCAAAACAAGTACAAAGAGGACAGTATCTCTGTTAAGACTATCCTTAGAACTACCCAGCTCAGCCTGTCTTGTCCCTTTGTGTCCTACATTTTAGGGAGCACAACAGTCCGTCCCTAACTCTTCTTGTTTGTTCTCAGGCCAACTTTCTCGTTTATCACCACCTTGGGTTAAAAGAAAGGGAAAATGAAGCTATTATTGATATTGCAGAAATTTAACCCCATTCCCTCTCTTCCTTCAAGCCCACTTCAGTTAAACCCATCTCATTTTAGTCTAACAGAGATGCAGACACAGACACCACCCTGGAGCTGCTAAATCCCACCTGGACACTTGGCTCTTCCCTTGCCCCGTGGGGACCAACCTGCTGCCTCTGGACAGGGAGGAATCCTTCCCAGTGCCAATGCCAGCAGGGACAGCAGCACCCCGAGGAACCCCAGGCACAGGAGGAGCTGCCACACATGGCAGGGGTAGGGGACCAACTTGTATGACCCCTTCAACACAGTCAGCCAGCAATGCCTCCACTGTACCCCAAGGAACCTTGAACCAAACACCATCCTTTTCCTCAGGACATCGAGTCAACAGAGTCACAAAAGAGGGACAAAAGGAGAGAAGCATTGTTTTCCTGCTCGCTTATAAGGCTCCAAAATATATTTCAAAGTTGAAGCATGTCAGGTATAATTTTTCACTGTATTTTTCCTGCCATATCTATTGCATTACCTTTCACCTGTACAAGGGTTGCAAACCACCTGTAAAATAATATTTTTAGTCTCTTAACACAGCAGTGAGGATTTGGTTAGGCTTTTTACTTACAACTTTAAAATTTACTTATAATTATTAAATTATAATTTTATTTACAAATGTATTCATAAATGCCTCCCATAAATAGCTTGAAATCAAACCAGTAACTGTGAGTTCCTTTTAATTCAGTTTATAGACCATACTGCCATATGCCTTTCATAAATAGATTTCTTTGGTCCTCTGAGGCCAGAAGAGAAGAGTTTGATGACTACAACTACTGCCACCTAGATGGCAAAATGCCCTTTGCATAAGTGCAGGACTTAGCACTTGGAGCAAATGTTACGTGGCATTTGAGAGAAAACAAAGGATATGTTTTACAAAAATAGTAAAGAACTTCGAGCTAAGTACTAGGAATTGAAATCTGAGCTCTTGTCAAGTTCTAGATGTCTGCCTCAAGTTTCATTGACTTTTGGGTCTGCTCTTAATGTTGTTGTCTCCACATCTGTCAATCTCAATGATATAATATACAAGTTATATATATTTTATTCTTAGATCATAATTACAAAACTTAAGAAAAATACATATGAACTTTTAACAGCTTGAAGATTTGGGGGTTTTGTCTCTTGAAATCTACTACTTGCAGCTTTAAAACTTCAATATATTGGTTTTGTACAAAAAGGGAAATATTCTATTTGTTGCTCCTGCTTTTTATGATGAAACTACAGTTCTACCAGTTGGTCTGGGCTATACAGCTAACAAATGTCAAAACATATGGACCAAACCATTTATCAAATAATCTACTCTTTGAATAGATAGGCACTATCAGCAATCTGGTATTGATCTGTACAGGCTACTCTATTGTTCATCTGAGCATCCACAATGCCAGCAGGAATTAATGAAAGAAACAAAACAATGCATACCAAACACACAGCACACAACTTTTTCTTTTTTTTTTCTTCCTTTAAGTTTGGTAAAATCTATGTAGTTATCAGAAATACATTACTATAAACAAAGTATGCAAGCAGGACAGGATATAGGGTGGAAATATCACCTCCCAGGCATTAACTCGTGCAGACTTCCAGTGTATTTACTCCTAGATTAGTGTAACCTACTTGCAATTGAGATCTGGCATGATAAATTCCTTGCAGTGTGTTACACTGGCATTCACTATAGCTGAGACTGAGATGGCACTTTCATTAAAAGCTCCATTTCAGGGCATGTTTAATGTCTTGGACATTTCAAATTGCATCTGGCTGAATCTTGGCATACAGCTTGTCAGTCCAGATGCACAGTTTTTGTTTGTTTTTATACAGAAAATCGTATAAATTGGTTGTGACATTCATGAGTTCCATTGTGACTAAAAATATTAAACATTAGTACTTGGGGAACAGGGTTTTTTTAAAGGAAAACATACACATTTAGTTACTCCTTTTCCAAATATATCTACATGCTTGCTCCCACATTGCCTTCCATAAGCTCTGCAAAAACCCACAGGTCCAGCACAATTCTCTTTCAAACTCCTTCAAAATGCTCTTCTAAGAGGATTCTATTTCATGTATTGTGTTTTGATTTAGATTGCTAAGACTGGAGATTATCAAGCCACAGTACACAATTTCAGACACTGATGTTCCTGCCATTTTCTCTTCCCT
This sequence comes from Xenops minutus, assembly GCA_035221455.1. Taxonomy (NCBI): domain Eukaryota; kingdom Metazoa; phylum Chordata; class Aves; order Passeriformes; family Furnariidae; genus Xenops; species Xenops minutus. The sequence continues at coordinate 4,947,454 of JAWWEE010000018.1, read as the reverse complement.
GGCTCCTGTAGGAGGAGCACAGCAGGGGAGATGTGATGGAGAGCAAAGAAGCTGTGACCAGACTTACAGCCAACAATTACCCAGAGTGAATTCCTAGCTGGGACAGCAAGCACAGCCACCACTTAAACACCAAAAAGCAACTCTAATATAAGAAAAAAAGAAATCCAGTCCTTTTGCAGGGCTCAGAAATTTAGGTCAGTTTTCCAAATTTCTGCCCTGTGTAATCAAAATTCATCTTTCACCTCCAAGACCAATGATTCCTATACTGCCCCCCCACTCTCTTTCCAAGGGTATCCATTAGATTATCACTGCACTTCCTTTGCCACAGAGAAATGGGGCAGAGAAACGTGGAGAAGGCCCAGAGAAGCAGGAGGAAGTCACACAGCAAACATGCCCAGACTCAAAATCACTGCTCTGGACACTGTCAATACAATTTGCAGACTAGCTGATGTTCTTTCCTGAGGTCCCACTCAACCAAACAAGATTGTAACAGCACTGATCTTGTTGACACTTTTATATTAAAGAATCCATCATGCTGGTCTTGTGTATGAACGTTCTTCACCACGAGCTTCCAAGTTTGACAAGTTCAATTCCACAAAGCACATCTATGTTTGGGAAATAGCTAGGTGTCCAGAAGGACTTTCTTATGGACTGGAGGATAATGGCAAGTCTGAGGAATAAAACAAAATATGATATCACTATTGACAGGGTCACTGCTAACGTAATGTTTCTGAGGATCATGCATTTCTGAAATGTTTCCTGTTAATTAACTACAGGATACTCATGAGTTGCAGGTTTTGCCCAAGTTCTGTTTAAGATCTTACTAATTTTCAGTGATTAGCATTAAGTTTAAGTATGTCAGCATTTCCATTATAAACCACATTCTCAGGGGTTTATTAAATTATTGGAAAAAAATTATTCTGAGGTAAAACTCAATACTTAGGGGTAAATTTTCAAAGTGCAGCATGCAGTTTTAGCTCCTGATCTCCGAACAAAGTCAATAAGAAGCTGCAGAGCTGCACCCCTAGTCAATGCTTTGAAATTTTACTTCAAAGTCTCACCCCAGGAAGAAATTCTGTCACACACACACAAAAATCAATTTGACCTCTTTAAATCTGAAGAATGCCTACTATTCATGTACCCTAACTGCTCTTCATAAAAATTTTCAGTTTCCTAAATCTGCCCAGCCAAACATAAGCAACAGCTTTTGGAAAAGGGAAGAATCAGAGAGGGTAGAAATACTGTAAGGGCAAAAAAGTTATTGTTGCTTTAACCAGAAGAACAACCAGAGTAGATACACACTGCCATGTTTCCTGCAAGCTCTACACACATCCACAAAAAAAAAAGAAAAAAGGAAAAAAATGCATTTGTTCACACATCAACCTGACTATGCCCATATGAACTTATTACATGCAACATCAATAATCAAGAAAGATGATCCTTTTCTATTGCCAGGAAAACGACTGGGAAAACTACTCTAACCCAGTAAAATGGTAGACAGCTTACAGTGAAAGACATGCAGGGGAATATGTTGAATATAAAGATGGCTGGTGTTGTGGCTCTGAAGAAAAGACATAATTTTTCATTGATGTAAGGCAGCAGAGCTGGAAAGAACACAAACACAACAGTAGATCCATTAAGCACATGACAAGAAGCAGTGGTCACGTCGACTTCCTAAACTGTTTTTGATTCTTTAGGACCAATACAGAGAACAATCCTTAGATTATGTTACCAAGGAAATCCTAGAATGCATCTATTTCATAATGTAGCTTTCTTCCATTATCATAATAGAGCCATCATAGTTGTTGCAAACACTGTATGGCCTCAATCACCTAAATACAGCTGTTAAATTGGACATTTTTTAAGAGGAGGACATTTTAAGCCTCCCTTGGGAATTGTGTTGCCTGGCAAACTCTCAGCAGGAACCATCTATTACTGCAAAACCTTGCTTACATGTGAGGGAGGAAGAAATTATCCCAATTAACAAAGGGGACATATTTGAAACCATGACCAGAGAATAAAGGTACTTCAGGGCCATTAAAGTTACATAGAACCTTGGGTGGGATTTAAGCTGAGCTGATGAGTTTTAGGGAGCTTGTATTCATTCTTGGCAAGTGATTCCTCTCCTCTATGATGGTAAATTACGGCTTAAACTCTGGTTTTTACCTAGAAGCCCCATCGCACCTGCTCTCCACACAAACTTTGTGCAGGAAGGTTGCACTACAGAAGCAAAATAGAAGGTATACAGAAGGCAGAGCAACTGAGATGCTCAACTCAAAGCGTTCTGTAAATACAAAGAGTGCAAGAGCCAGACTTTTTTAATCTCTGCTGTGCTTATTGAACACAGTAGCAAGTCAAGGACAGACAGATACCTTAACTTTCATTTTAGGCTGAAAATTAGGAATAACTCCTTTACATTCTATGTTGTATCATCCATGCTTACTAAATCCGTCCATACAGTGGCTACCTGGCTAAAATATCACAGAGTGCTACCCTGCCATTTACCCACTAATCCATTAGAAAGAGCTCAGAAGAACTAACCAGTAGTCAAAGCTATTTCATATCCATTTAATTTAAAGTATCATTCATTTCATGATCATTTGTTTACATATGGAATGAAGCAAAGAAGCACAGACACACCTTTCTTTTGCCCATCTCTTTGTATCAAAAAAGCTTTCAGACAATTAAATAAAATTATGTGTGGATTAAAATGGGGCACTTCCATTGATCAGTGTTACATCTTTTCACTGTTTTTTGTTTTCCTCTTGGCTACATTTTAAGATTCATAAAATCTGACAATCAATTCTTCCTCTGAATGAGCAATAAAAATTTTACTTTTAATTCCACATAAGCAGTATTTGTACCAATATGCTGTTTGCACTGAATCTGCATAACCAATATTACAATATCTCTTAGTGTAATTTGCACAAGTAATTAAATGTGAAAAGTGTGCTGTGGCAAATTACATTATTGCATGCAGTTCACAATTAAGTCTATTAGTGCTAACTGGACAGCAGTCCAGCATCTCAACATGTGCTAGGAAAACTGCTACATTTGTTAGCAGCATCATTCATAATGATCTCTTGAAAAAAGCAGGATTATCAAACAATGAGAAATAGGCGCTTTTTTTGTTAAGAAATTAATATTATTTTAGCATTTCTTTGAAGTTGTTTTCCTTACTATCAACATTATCCCTGTCCCAAGGGATGGTAGTTTGATACACAGACATAGATTCTTCTGCAACTTTATAGCCTAATTAAATAAAAAGACCTTTTCATTTGTGACTGAATAGGTTTTATGTCACCTCTCACCAGTCACTTCCTAGTAACTCAGCTGTACACTCTGGAGCAGCACCTTCTCCAGCACTTGAAGCCAACAGGAGCAGAGACCCTCACAGACTACTGAGCTGTAAGGCACAATACCAAATCAAGATAATGCTGTCTCATTTGCCATTAACATAAACGTGCCCAAAAGCAGCATGTAAAAATTACACACACACTCCCTCAGTGTCCATACACAGCACCTATCTGGGAAACCACCAGTATCATTGCTTCAAAAATAGCACCAGTGGCACAGGACAGATATTTCAAACTTAGTGTGTATATTTTTAGATCCAATCCTGTGCTTAGAAACTCCTCATACTTCTTTCTACTTGCAGTTATCACTGACCACTGTGTCATCTCCCCCCCCCCCAAAAAAAAATTAACCTATTTACGGAGAAGAGAGACTCGAATTCCATCATCACTTCAGCAACATTTTCAGTCTTTATTTTAATAATCTTCAGCAATCTGGTAGTGAGCCAATTCTGAGACTAAGGAAATCAACAAGCAATATGGGAAATATTTTTAAAATGTTATAAGGATCTGTTTTGGAACAGTAGATGATCAACTTATGAATGTCAGCAAATAATAGCCTCGTTAATTTTCTCATAATGATAGACTAAAGAAAACACACTACCACAGTCAAAGAGCATTTTTAAGTTATATAACCAAAAGGCTAAAGGAGCAAGCACCAAAATTTCTTCTAAGAAAAATTAATGAAGTATTTTACTTGCAGGCTCCTGGGCTGACCCAACTGTCAGGAGAGGGCAGTATATTCTGAGTTTTGACTCAGCATTGCTCATCTCCACTGTACAAGGAACTCGCACAAAGCAAAATGTGCAGGAGGTAAACACAAAACAAATATTTTACAAATGTAGAAGTTGTGTGGAGACACGTTGAAAGGTCTGTGGGGGCTGTGAATGTTCTACACTTCTCAGGACCCGGTATGCTAAAAACTAGCCCTTTCCTTGAATTCATGTCACCACCCACCCTTTATTTTCCTTGGGCATTTAATAATGTCTTGCATATACAACTAAATGTGGCCTTAGTTCTGATATAAATGCCACACTATTAACAGCTCTTTATGGGTTGTCTGGACAAATCCTGTCCCACTGATTAAAAGTCGCCTGGATTACACAGGTTTGCCTTAGTGAAACCAATCTAAGTCCAGGCTATAACAGCTTCTCTCACTCTCTTTCAATTCCCAGTGTTTGATCCCTCCTCATCAGCCTCTTAAAGGTTCTCCTCCTTCTAATCAAACCCCTGGAGGCACTTCAGCAGCTAACCTGGGTGATTACAGGCACTGCTGGGGTAATTTTCTAAATTAGAAATGCTTTTTCTTAGTCATCAGTTTGAATTGTGTAAAGTTGTCCAACTGTAATGCAAGTTGCATGCAGAAATATTGTTGAAAATTTAATTTGCATGCAAATCTGCCCACTTGCCATCTTTTATTGTGGAGTGTTAATGTAGTCACACAGTGCTGCACTCATGGATTACCAGGATTTTCAGCCAGGCACTGTGACTGCGACCACTCGAATGTGCCATCCTGCATTGCCCCACAAACGTTCCTGTTCAGGACCACCACTTACAGACATTCTTGCATATAGGTATATTCAAAAATACACATTATTGACTATATGCTCTTTTAGTACAGCTCCAGTAACTACCGAATTACTTTAAACCATTGCAGTTGTACATGCACCAAAACTAAAATACATTTTTATACATTCACATACCTTTTACTTCTTTGGCCTCCCTTCCCTTTACTTCTCTCAGTCAAAAAAAAATTAAAAAAAACCGTCCAGCTAAACTTTTCAGTGTGCTTTATCCTGAGCATTTATACCTGTCTGTTGTCAGGGCTCTGTGCTCTGCCTTCTACTCCTCCCTTCATTCCCACAGACATGCACTCTCCAAGAAAGGCAGCTGGCACTTGGTAAAACACTTATTACTTCAGGCTCCATCAGCAGGTGTCTGTCATTATCACCTACCACGTTTCCCCTGTGATTTATTGTACTTAAGCAGTTGTAGCTGTAGGTAATTAAAGAGGACCGCTCTGATGTGACTAATAATCACCACACAATGTGTTACACCTGAAAAGTCTCTGTGCTCCTCACTCCTAATGCTTTACTCAACACAAACAGCTGACTTGCTGCTTCTTTTTATCCCAGATTCCACACCTGAACATTCTGGATCTAACTAGTTTCATTCTTATTTGTAATGTAGCACACCTGGAAACACTACAGCTACACGCTAAGGAAATAATAAAAAATGTACAAGTGCTTATTCATGAGCAAAGATAATCCTCAGATAGAGACAACTTTATGGTTGGGTTTTGAAAAGTGTTTTTCTTCCATTTTTACTAAAGCAAATGTCCAGAAGTGCATTCTAAACTCAGGCATCCTGGTAGGAAGTGCAAACTCATCTCCTTTCAGTCTAATGAGTGAGTGCTCCAGCCCACTGTGACTTCCCCCTGGACCTTCTGTAGGACATGGGCACGTACTCTTTATGGACCACAAGGGATACTGTTTTCTTGACAGGGAAAATATCCCCACCACAGAGACCAAGAAGTGCATGGCAAAATGAGGGATAAATCCAGATACACAATTCAGGAAGAACACACACTTAGACCTCATATCTATTAGCTTTGTGGAAAGGAAAACACTTGTTTTAATGAACTAATGACTATATTGTAAACCTTTCATACCTGTTTTGAAAGCTGAAAAGCAAGAAGGGAAACAGGATCACTGCTAACAAAATCCATGCACCAGTTTTCCAGCTGTACAGTAGAAAAGGGTTTATATGGTTCATTAGCTATTGTTACAAAAAAAGGCATTTTTAGTATTTCAATTACATATAAGAGAAACCTTTTCAGAAGCCATTTGAACATTCCAGATTTTCTTGGAATTACAAAGATACAACAACACACACTCAAATGTGTTTAGGGTTGTTGGGATTTTTCTTTTATGTTTACCAAGAAAATTTACAGGCTCATTCATTAAATCACAGGATACAAGACACTGGAAATGGAATAGGTCACTAAAGGTCAAGTATTATTTTTATACATAACTCAAGCACTGTCCCTGGAGTAGGTCTGAATGATATGTGAAACAGTCCAGTAATGAGTGTTATCACTTAATTTGGCATTCTTATTTGAAATTCCCTTCAAAGCCTTTTCTGTTTGTTGAAATAGCCCAAAATGTCTTTGAAACATTCTATTACTACTATAATAAGCAATTTCAGAGAGAAGAAAATTGTGCTTTTCCTTCTGATAAGTTTGCACTAATTGAGATACTGAAATAAATTTTGGAGCACTAGAAAAAGAGAAAAATCAGTAAATATTTCAGCTTCCACAAAGAGATGCAAGGCAAGACATTTCAATTTCACAACTCCAACTTACACCTAATAGGATTTGTGAGTTTAAAAAAAACATACTGCAAGTCTGTGTTTTTCCAGCACTTCTTTAATTGAATGCACACACTGAGGAAAAGCCCTAAAAAGAAATTAAAGACTACCACTTTCACTGTTTTTCTGCTTCTCATTTCATGGCAAATTCCACTGATAGAAAGAAAATTATATTTACTGTTCTGATATACCTGGCCCTCAACTACATTTAGAAGAGAATTTGGCTGCAGAACTGATCAAAGACTAACCCAATGGTGTCTCAGGGTCTTGTAACATTATTCATTTTTAAAGTACTTGTTCAACACAACAACATATATCCCCAGTGCATCATTATGTCATGCATTAAAAGTTCATTTACTCAGAGGAGCTGCTCCACATCTTCCCTGCTTTCAGGCAGAGGTCACTCCTATCAAAGAAGCCAAGAGAGCACAGTTTACAAACCTTCAGTGCACCAGGGCACAAAGAAAGGAACACGAACATGTAGATTCCCTTCAACTTCTTTGAACACAGCAAGAAATATAGCTATAGGCAGTAAGCTTAAAACAATTGATAAATTATTAGGAGAGAGAAGAAAAATTGGCTTTCTTTGCACTTTTCCTGACCCTAATTTTCAGATCTTTGCACTTCCACTCAGTGTCCTGCCTGGCTCTGAGCCCAGAGTTCTCCCAACTCCAGCAAAGCCAACTTTCCAAACTGCCCACCTGGAGCCACTCCCGCTTCACACCAGGTGAGCTGGCCATAATAAAATCTGAATTATTTACAAGTGAAACCTTCTCAGTCAGCCCAAGCCCAGGTTTTAATTGTGATGTACAGTCTAAGTGGTTTGTACTAGATTTTTGTTGTTGATTTCTCTCCCAAACCCCTTCTAAGGAAAAAATTAGCATTGCAGTGTTCTCCCTGCTTAGTGAGTCTTTACTTTTACTGCTGCCACAATTATTTATTCTCAAAGGCCTTGACTGACCTACCACCAGCTTGATCACAAAGCATCAAAAAGCAACAAAAAGCAGAAATTGAAAATGTTTTGTGGCCATCTACTTAAAAGGATTTGAAAAATTTCTCTTCAGTGAACCACAATGTAGAATTTGGCTTATTTAAACATCTTTCCCATGTAACACTAATCCACATACAAGCACATAAAACAGAATACATGTGCACTAGATACAGTTCAAGCATATCTCTACAAAAAAAAAAAAAAAAGAAAAAAAAGCTGCTCAGTCTTTTCCCTCATCTAGAATAAAACTCCCATGTCTTCCTTCCTCCCAGAGCAGAGTTCTTGAGCTGTATCTGCTGTTATAAGCCAGCAGTAATTGCCAGGCACCTCCAATCTGGGGTTCAAGCAAAACGATTGGGAGCAGCTCCCCATCCCTCCTCTCTCAGGGTGTTACCATGAGCCAGCCTCTTCCATTTCCTTCCTGTACATTTTATCTATGCTTTTATCTTTTCCTCCCTTTATTTTGCTTTATCTATTTTCGACAATAGTGACTAGCCCAGTATAACAGCATTATATAAGCTTTTTACAGTGCCATGTTTTGCTTTACAGAGTGAGCATAAATGAGGAAACACTAAGTTAAACTCTGACAGCCAATGCTGGATGTATCAGCTTGGCCTATAAATAAGCACTGATCACCTCCATTTTATTGAACTCATTTTCCAGGCAAGCAAAGACCACAAGATTCCTCTGCAAATTTTCCCTTTACACTCTCCAGCACTGCTGCTTGTGTCAGCTGCGACAGATTTATGGCCTATTCATTCATGGGAACAAAAACCCTGCCAGGGCTGGTCATGGAACACGCAGTAGCAGTTAGTTCAGGAGATAACAGCTGCAATACCTCACTTCCTTATTCAGCACTCCACAGCACACACTACTTGGGAGATAATAAATGCTCCTTGTTTGTATTTCTTGAGTAATATCAGAGGAAAGGGTCCGCATTACAACACTATGAAGTGGCTCTGCAACACAGGGGGATTAATCAGGGCTTTCAGTGTATTTATTCCTTCTCTGCCTTTATGGTTTGATAACTGACATTAAAAAAGTTGCTCTAGACTGTTTTTATATACTGTCATTTCCAGGGATAGTTAAATATTTAAATTTTTTTGATTAGTGCCCATTTAATTTAAAAGGTTGTTCTGAATTACTGTGAATTCTGAGGTTTTACAATATATAATGCTTTAATACCAAGAGACATTTACTGTCAGAATTTTCTCTTAGACCCAAAGTCAAGAGAGTGCTTCAAACTAGAGATTATGAAATTACCAGATTCCTTTAAGTAGTTTAAAAAACTAGTAAAAATCTGCAATAGCTTTGTAAATGTGGTGTCAGAGGGATGTCAGAATAAGATCAGCACTGCTCTTTTTGAAGGAGTGACTCTCATTTGGGGTACATGCTGCCCTTTGAAGTGATGCATTTCTGCCTCATTGCAGACAACCCAAACCTTCAGCCTCTTCTCAGCTGTGTCTGCTGCCCCTCACACCCTCCTTCCCCAAGCTCTCATCACAAGCAGCACACACCAAGACCAAGACCCACTTATGTGCAACTAATGCATATTCTCATGGTCCCTTTGAAGGAGATACTTCAGTGGCATGAAAACTGAAATGAACTTTTATCAGTTAGTGATTTTAATCTTTTTATAACTCTATTGCAAGATAATGTCCAAATAAAGCCCTGAAATGAACCCTTAATTACATTAAAATCAGGTTTTGCTAACTATTTCTTAGCCTTGAGCATAATATTCAGCTCTTGAAGATGCTCAGGAGATCAGAACTTCTACTCTCTGAGAGAATTTTCAACCTCAGCCTTCTTTCAGAAGCACAGTACCCAAGCCTAAATACACAGGGGTGTTTCTGTGCTCCACCTGAAGAAAATGCATAGCAAGTTCTTAAACAGACCACAAGCATTTACCATCCTGAATTTCTCATGAGCTTTTAGTGAAGTCTTGATCCACCGTCCCAATTTTTATCAAATGTTTGATCAAATGTACCTTTATGCCACAGAAAATAGGGGAGCAGCTTTACTGTAATGCTGTAAAATATGGGAGTGATCAAAAAACACACTCTAAAATAAACCATTAGTTGGCCTAATTGGAAAATTTGCTTGTCTACAAATCTCATCTCCCTCAGCAGAGCCAAAGACAGACCAATGTTATCAGGTCAGACCAAAGGTGTGGGCTGGAACCCACAGCATCTGAGATCCAACTGCAAATACAAGTGCTCAGGAACAAAGAGATGCTCCAACCCCAACAGCAACACAGCCCACAAAAAGCACCTCTGTGTAAACTCTTCAAAGGCCAACACATGAGCTCAGATAGACTTCCAGAGTCAACCCTGAATCTCCCTGTTTCAGTCATTTTCAGTGCATGGAACATATAGAAAATATGACATTTGTTAATGTAACTACAGTCTTTGCTAATCAATCAAATTTTATGGTGTGGCCTCTGGCTCAGCTCGTTATACTTGAAAGAAGCTACAGCAGCAGTTTTAAATTTTGCCAGTTTAATAATCCTTGCTAAATTTAAGTGGCACACAGGGGAGGAAAAAAAAAGGGGGGGAAAAAAAAGGAACAAACCCAAACCCACCTGTCCTGAGGTTGTGTCTCTGTGCTGTTCCTACTGGTGTGAAGAAAAGGGAGGGAGAAAAGAGTTTCTGCATTGGAATTGGGGAAAGAATGTAAGAAACTAAGCACTCATATGATTCATCCTTGCACTGTCCTACCCTAGCAATATAAATCTAAATATATATATACATATTTAATTGTGCAACATTTCTAAAGAAGCTTTTATGAAGCAGGCCTATTTTAGCTGCTGAAAATTAGCCACCTCCTGCTGTAAAGACTGGATTTTTCCCACTCAACACAGAAATGCATCCATTCTTATAATTGTTCTTTTCTTTCAAATCACCTAACATAACAAATGCTGGAAGACATTATAGTTCATCCGCTAAGCAGCCTCTTTATGAGTTGAGGCTTCAATGCTTTAATGGGGAAATTGCCTGATTTAAGTAAATCATGTCACCTCCACCCAAGTAATCATATTTGTTGCAGACTTCTGCTGACCTCATCTCTACAGCAAAAACATAAACACATTTACATTTTCAGCTTGAGATATTTGGCTCAAATGATTTACAAATAGGTTGTAATGAAAACTAATTTTAGCCTAGTCCAAAGATACTGTTTAAGCTCTCTGTTCATAGTGTTTACAGTACCCAATTATTGGTTACTGCCATTTAAACAGAGACAGAAAACAAGCAACTTGTGACATCATTTCTGTATGGGTTACTACATTTTGAAGATGTTAGTTTTAGAGGAAATAAATCTAAAAAAGCTAAGCAAAAGCTAAATTTTTGTAGTTTCCATAATAAAAGGTTCCAATAGGGGTTTTGTATATATTTCTTTTCCCCTCTGCTTCATACAAGAAATCCTTTTGGAAGCAACTTCCCACAGCATCATCTGCATCATAACTTTTCCATGTGAAATGTTATAAAAATACTAGTTATCTGGTCTTGGGAAATTTCAAGGAAGTTTTAAACAAGAACAAAAAAAAATTCAATTATTAAAAAAACCCTAACCTGAAACACATTTACCTGGTTTTAAGTATTAATATATTGAAATGGTTTGCCTTGAATTTCTACTCCCCACATTAATTTCAAATTTGAGGTAAAAAGCTGAGATTTGAGGAAATATGACATAGAAGCCAAATGAGACTCATAGACCTAGGGGCTTTTTTTTTTTTTCCACTACACTGGGAAAACAATATTTGGATCATAATCCAATCTCTTCTTCCTTTTGAAACTATATTTTAGATTTCAAAACAAACACTTCCATTTGTTTTTTGCTATTTCACTGAGACATTGGCATACACAATTTTTTCTAAGACAAAAAATAAATCTCTGCTTTAAGAAACTTATAATGCAAAACTTACACGTTACAGCCTGTAAATTTAAGGTGAAAGGATGATGTATAACCTCCCATTTACTCATATTGACGTTTAAAATGACCTAAATAAGTAACATAGGGCCCTTCAAAAAGGCTTCCTTTATTTAATTCCTTCTTCAGCTAAAAGTATGAAGTCTCATGCACACTTCTAGGGGATACTGTTTCTTCTTACTAAGAATATTCATTAGAGGAAAAAGGAAAACTAAAAAAGAGCAACTAAGCAAATTTCAACATTTTGCTTTAGTAGCTTCGTCTCTTTTGTGCAGGACTCCCTCAGTTACAATTCCCTTTCATGCACTCACAAAAAGATGGGCTTGTCCTAAGCTGTTACAGAACAATCAGAAGGGAGAGTGTGAAAAAGCTTCCATGGGCAGTAAACATAAAGGTGATAATAGAAGGAATATAAAGGTGATAATTGACCTCACGGGTCAATTCAGCCTAATCTTTTTTCCTCCAGTATTTGTCTTTACAAAAGATGTTTAGCAAAACTCTTAATTAACCATAATGTATCATACTAGAAAAAACCCTTTCCTAAGCATTTTGTTATCCTCCACTAAAGAATGATTTAAAAACATTCCTTGGAAACTTGCAGTAACAACCCCAGATGAACTTGAGACCCATCTGCTTGTCTAAATGCTAAACCAGCAGTCCCACGTGACTTCTGGCAAAGGGTTCCCACAATTCTAAACAAACATGGAATGAAAAACTTTTCCTTTCTCCCTTGTTTTATACCTACTCTCTTCCAGCTCCATTGCATATTCTGTGTTCTAGAACTCACAAGACCAGGGTCTCATTCATCAAGTACCTTGAACAAACATCAGTGAAATCCTTTTCTATTGTTTTTTTTTCCTTTGTAATTCATGCAAATTTGTATGAATTCCCATTTTCCAGCACCTAGAAATGCAGGACCAACCACAGCTCAAGCAGTTCAAACTATGCCAGCACTTCCAGGTTCATATGAAACAACAAAACAAGCCAATTTCAGTTTTAAATTGTTTGATTAGTTTTCAAAGCAATCAAATTGTTTCTTTTCAGCCTAGGTTTATTTCTTAAAAAAATGAAATAATTTCTTTTACATGCCACTTCTTTGTTACACAGTTTGCCTTCCTCTGTATCTATTTTTCTCAGTTTGAAGGACTGATTATTTTATATACTGATGTCAGAAAGCTGACATTAAATTCATCTTAACACTATACTGCTAATAACTGGCTTTCCCATGTAAATATTCTCAAACCAAGCTTCTCTCCTAAACACAGTAAAATCAGTGTCATTAAAAAAAATCATTAAGGCATGTTTCTTTACATATGCATTAACCAGCATCTCGTGGCTTTCTTCTGTTTAGAATTTACAAAATCTCTTTCCTTCGTACTTGAAATTTCAGAGGAGAGTCTTCAAAATTCTAAGACTGCAAATCACAGTTTTCTTATTCTTCTCCATATCTTTATATGAAAGTGCGACAGAAATTTTACTTTCCATGATCCTTTGTGAAACAGAAAGAAATTGTCCCTAAAACTTGCCTTTGCAGAGTTCCAATGACTCAGTCCCCTTAGGCATTTCTTGCAATTGATACCTGTCCTGTACAAATAATGAGGTGTCCTCTCTAACAGCTCTTCAAACAATCACCCTCCCTGATACAAACAGTAATGGCTACAGTGTCGTGAGTTGGGTTAAAGGAACTGTAACTGTGTGGCTTTATGGGATGTTAATTAGAGAGCAGGGGAAGGTAACTAAGGAGCAGAGAGGGTGCCTGATAATTCTGAGGTGCAGGGAGGAAGAGTATGAGCTCCAACTGCCAGCTAAAAATGCCAGAGCCAAGTCCTTTGTACCTGTGTAACACTTTTGGCTCAATAAAACCTCTCATTGAAGTGTGAAAGGTTTTGTTTTGAATTTTGTAAACTATCAAAAGGAAGCAGATATATTGGGTTTGATATTATTTCTGTGCCTTTTGACTAGAAGACCCTTAACGTTATTATTTCATGTATCTGAAATCATTTGAAGTTCTTTTGTCATCTGTTTCAGCACTTTTCCCTCCTTCCTTTCTCCCCCCTTGCTTTGCAGAGTTGTCTATAGCTCCCCTTTCACAATACATTCATGTAAAGATGACGATGAAACTCTTCTGCTCACCACAGGACGTTGTTGCTGACAATTATAATTAGTGTGCTATCACAATCGCTGAAGGAGAGAACATGCTACAGTCCCACCATGGGTTGTTGCCTCTTCAATTGCTTCTACTGGTGTTCCTGAGATCTTGTTAAAATTATACTTAATGACTGCTGTTTAGATTCGTTTATCATGAAACCTTATACACAGGTTATTCACCCATTCAGTTTGCCAGCTCCCTTCTATTATCCTCCTTTTCCATTAACTGCCTGTTCACAGAAGTCTGGCCTGCTAAAGCAATTCATTCCTTCCCCTGGTATATCTTTATTACAGGAATATATATATCACATCTGGTAGTTTTTGCTAATTTATGCCAGAAGAGTACAGTTTGTGTTTTCCCCACTGTTTTTCTTCTGAATGTTCTCAGGATATTGGCTGATCAATTGTCTTCTGATCAATACTGAGATTAAATGGAACCACACATTTCACCGATATATGTTTATTTGTGCTGAATAGGCCAACTATTCCCTTTGAAATGTTTTCAGGTTTGCCCATTAGAATTAAAAGGAATGCTCACAGCTCATTATACATTAATTTTCCTAACTATTATGCACATAATTTAAAGAGAACCCTGCACTATTACTTACAAGTTGGCCTATCCACCCAAAAAGTCATTTCTCAGTCACAAGCTCTATTCAATTTGGTTTTACTGAGTTACTGAGTGAAGCAGAGGAGAGTGCAGATTTCAGGGAAAACACTGCTCATGTACATGCACTAGCACTGATGCTGCTGACTGTGTCCATGGCCAGGCCAAAGGTCTTTGGACAAGGATTTCAGTGCCATACCTTCAAGAAAAAACACCAAATCAAGGAAAAATTCTCTCACTGAACAATTTTCATTTGCTATTCCCTTCCTTTACCTATTTTAGGTGCAAAAGGCAAACAAAACAAAACTTTCCCCAGCCAAACACCCTAGCCGGTTACATTATAAAAAGGTATTTTTATTACCCCCATCTTCAAGTAAACAATCTTTCAGAACATAACCCCCCAGTAAATGCTGTTTCTGACCAAAATTGTACCATAACACAGTGAGAAACTGCCTCAAAACCTTTTCCTCTTCCTGATGCTGCCATGGTAAACACCCTAAAAGCTGCAGCACTCACATGATTTGCTTCTGATGCCACCGAATGCCCATGGGACAGTCAGGGCAGGAGCCACACTTGGACTCCTCACATGCCAACATAAGACAATCGATCCCAGAGCCCAAGGGAAGAAATTACTGCTAGAGAAGGTCACTCACCACTACAAGTTGTTCCATTACCATGTAGTCTTGGAAGGAATCCTAAAGAAATTAGCTAAGTGTAGAGCATGAGCTGATAACCTATATACAGCCTAGGGAAAGGCAAAAGGTGGAGAGAAGCTAAACTTTAAACCAGGTACAATTTGCTTATGTATTTTGGTTCTGATAGAGTTCAGGTAAGATATTGTTTGCCTGATGCTGAAGGGCAGTAATTTGTACACTGCACACACAAAAAACTTGATACAATGCAAAGATGATTGCTGTCCCACTGGGATTCCTGCCAATGCATAGTGGGGCAACACACTGAGGAAAATGGTCTAATAATTATTCATCATTCCAACCATTCCATCACACCTTTCTTCAGAAATCAGCACATTCATTCAAAGGTAACCTGACTTATTATACTCATAAAATCTTTAAGGGGCCAACACTGAATATCAGCCAAACAAAAATTCGTAGAATATTCCAGACTCAACCACGACTGGATGGCTTTACAAGCAGAAAAGCAACTGGCAGAGAAGGCACAACACAAGAGCAGTAAAACACTGATGGTTTCATTCGTGCCATATTTAACAGGCACACGCTCAAGCGAGCTCAGGAAAGCACACTCCAGAATGGACATCATCACTACCCTCAGAGGGAAGCTAAATAGTCAAAATAAATACCAACATAAAAGTGCTAGGAGTCACCTGACGAGTCTTAACAGGGATTTATAGAAGCTAATTCCTCATAAAACTCACAATCAAACCTGGAAAGCAAAGCAGCAAAAGCAAGACCCTAATTAGCTGGTAAACTGCTAGTCCATCCACATGCAATAAAACTCTCAGTATTGACAAATATCAAAAATATATTATCAATTTTAAGAAGGGGGAAAAAAACCAACAAAACCATAACTTACTCATATTCAAAGTCACAGTTGAAAAGCAGTTACCCTGAACTCAGCCGCAGAGAAATCAAGACTACAAATTCACCTTAACATAGATAAAAATAGAAAAAAAATATTAGTTTTGAGGCCCTGCTCATGACATATGAATGGTTGGTGAAACTGAATACAATAAATTAAGATTCTAACTTTAAGTAAAACAAAAATTAATGGTTATTCTGTACAACAGAAAGACAAGGATAATGAAAACACAAAGAAAAAACCCTTCTACAGAAATGTTAAAATGAAATAAAAAAATATCCAAGACAGCATCCACTTTAGCAGCATGGTAATTGTGAACTCTTTCCATGATACTCAGAGAGATCTCAGCTCTTTTTAAGGAGGTCTCTTATTAGACTTTCTCACTTTTCCTGACATCACAGGCTAAAGGACACGGAAACAGGATGATGCCAAGCTCAGAGATAACAAGAGAGTGGAAGGAAAAGGACATCAGGTGCTCTCTCAATCCTTGGGAGCAGAGAAGGAATCGACAGGGAATATTGGATAAGCTCTTGGAAGCAGCTGGAGAAACACAGGGAAACCAGTTGGAGATAAGGCTTTATTAGGAGATGAACAGCCTTATTAGCAGGCAAAATGCACCTTTGATTAAAACTTCTACTTTGTGTTTTGCTGGTTTTGTGTTATTTAATTATAGCAGCACTCTCTGCCTGATGAATGCTTTGTGAACACTAATGAAGGAACAACTTTGCTGCACAAACCCTTTGAGTCTGCAGACTGACAAGCTTACAGAGTAGGGCAGCCCCAAAGCTTGTCTGTTATAGTTGGCAAGAATCACAGTTTAGAGACAAAACGAGTCCAAACAAACCTCACCCCCTCTCCTTTCACAACATCTGATAACATTTAGTTGCTGTTCAAAGAGATGCTGACCTTTTTTAAGAGGGAAAGGCAAACCAGAGAAATCAGCAATATTTTAAACAAAATAAAAATTAGAAAGGAACCAATAAAATTAACCCAAAAGCCAGTAAACTCAGTGTCAGCACCTCACCATCACAGTTACAAGCCTTACATAAAAGAACTGCAGAAAAATTTTGGTCCAGATTTCCAAGAGTCTCAGAATTACTTTTCAAATGGTATCAACACCATTATGTATGTGATGCTTATGCCCATATATATCCTCATGCAAATACAAATGCAGCTTTTGCTTCCATACCTGGTATGAGATGGCAACCACTGGAATTCTGTCCCCTATCAATAAAACTGACATTGGAACAGATCTGAAAAGAAATTAGGTTCTCTTGAGGCTAAGACAAAGCACAGTATTTATAGAAAATAATTGATAGCAATAAAAATCATATTTATTCGAGATGTCACATTTTTCCCTAAATTCCTAAGCAAGAAGAATTTCTAAATACATTCCTTTGGATATTGTGTTATACAAAATATAATGCCAAGTTCAGCCAAGGCTGTGACACACAACTGGTAACACCACAGCCTGTGGATTCCACAATATTGTTTCCCTATTTAATATTTTAGTCACTGACCATGTATAGTATGCCTTCTCTTGGGAAATTAACTCTTTTTTCCATAGTTGCTCCCACTAAATGGGGCACACAAGACACATCAGAGAAGAATTTGTGTTATGCAACCACCATCTCTTGGCTGCTCTACCCTTTTGTGCACTATATATCACATTAAACCAGTGTCCCTGTAGTTCAGTGACAATAGAAATACACAAACCCTGCTACCAAGAGGTCTTTCCAATAGCTGTTCATAACCAGCTATGATCTTTGTATTCCATTCCACATTAAAATGGAAGCAAACACAGGAGTTTCCCCTGCTTGTGCATTGTATCCTTCAAGCAGGACAGTAATATTATCTACTTCTGGTGTTAGAAAAAAACCACAAAAGTTCAAGGGATATGCCTGCTCAAAGGGATATGCAGACTTGAATTATTCAAAGTTTCTTTTAACTGAACCCAAGACTGAAGCTAATGCAAAAATATCCACTCAAGAAAGACACACTGTGACAACACTGTGACAAAATGATCAATCTGTTACTGAAACCATCTGATTTTTGTTATTGAGATACACAATTTTTAGCATACTCAAAATATGAACTCATGTCCTTTTCAACTTCTCCCACATTAAATGCTAAATAATATGTATAACATTCATTGATTTTGAAGGAATATCAATTTGATATCTACTAAAGTTTCAAAATAGTTAATTTTTAAATTTTTTCATAAAATACAACTTGAACTGCTTTTTAAAATCAAGTTAGTTACTACATCACTGTATTACCTATGTATATATTAAAACTTCAAATTAAAGACTCAGAATAAAAAGACAATATAAAAAATTCTTTTGTGAGCCTCACTGAGGGCATAAAAATATGAAAGCTGACAGAAAAATCTGTCTGGTTCTGAATATCTTTCAGACACTAACAGGTTAAAACCAATCATCTATACCACCCTCTCACAGGTTAATTCATGCATAGAGGACAGAATAATCTACTCATTTGCTCTCATGCAGCAAATTAACAGACCAAGCAGCAAGAGGCATTTGCATCCTTCTAGAACTAGCAGGCTATTTGGCCCAAAGTATATATTCCTCTTGAGAAATCACTGAGCTCAAAAGCACCTGAAGAGAAACCCTGTGTGGCCTTCCACTCTATTTCTGAGTGTCTCCCTTCCCTGCCAGCATGGCCAGAATAAAACACATCTGTCCTGCTTTGTCCCCACTTAGGATCACAGAACCTCCCACCTCAGAACCCTCCACCAGAGCAAGGGCAGCTCAAGTCGTGTATAGCACTGGCTTTAAACTTCCTGACTGTTTCACGTTCCTCCTCTCCAGTATGAGAGGAACTTGTAGTTTTGATTTCAATTTATCCACCTAATGCAAGAAGGCACCCCCTAACGTAATTATAGCACAGGCAAACTGTTCTCAAAGCATTTATCTGAGCAGCCATTCCACGATGGGGCTAATCCCAACCAGAACACCCTGAGCCCAGGCCAGAGAGGGGTGTTCAACATTTAAAACCACCTCATCCAATTTGAGCAATAGCAACCCAAATGCCCTGTGTGCTGCAAAGAATATCTAACTTGGGTACTGAAGTGCCTCTCAGGGTGCCCAGGCAGGGCACAGACAACTTGCACAACACTTAAAAGCACTCCAAGCACCTTTCTAGTGTCCAGTGCCCCAAGCTGGGCAGCCTCATACATTCAGGATAATCAGAATTCCCTGCCTCTCAAGCAACAGCCAACCCAGGTGTCACACTCCAACTGGAACTATGGAGCTCCTCACAAACAAGCTCCTGTTCAGAGTCTGTCATAATGTAATTATTTTACCCCTTGAGTACTCACCAAGGGCCATCCTCCTTCACAGCAGAACTGATTTGTATATACATATCTGTTCCAATACATCTCAAGAGTATGATCCATTTGGCCCTGTGAAGATCACCCCACTCTAGAGAACACAGCACAAGAGGTAGTTGCATTTTCCTAATGACTTTAAAGTTTTTTCCATGTGCTTCATGTTTCCCCATCACAACCTCACCAGATGCACAAGGCTGCAGAATCCAAAGAAAATTTACATTCAAAAGCCACGAAAGCAGGTTCAAAACAAGGTACTGAATATACCTGTCCTCATTTGCAGATATTCGATCCTGATCCAATTAACTCTTTAAAAACCTTCCTGAACTCTGTGTACTTACTTCAAATGAAACGAGGCAATTATATCATGGTGCCACCCATCATAACTTAGGATAGTAAATACAGCATTTGCAGGGGAAACTTTAAAAGCTTATTTTTGGGGTGATAATGCATATTTCACTCCATACCTTGTCTGGCAGTCATCTTCAGGCTAGAGGGGTCTGGTGACTTTACTCTCCATTCAGAACCTGCCATTCTGGCAAAGGTTGCTAAACCCCTGGGCAGTCTGCCTTTTTTATTTTTCCCCTATTAATCCTATGCTTGTTTTGGTATCATTCCCCCCAGACACATCACCTGGCACAAGGTGACCCCTTGTAGCCTTCAGGTACCAAACAGCCAAGGACACTTGAGTGCTGTATCACTGCAAGTAGATAAACCAGTCATCTACAGCCTGTGTCTCGTTTGTAACACCCCTTTGATGCAGCTCAGCCTAATTCAAGTGGCTTCAGACCCCCAAAGGCCTCTGGAGGCCGATGACACTGCTCAGTGAGAGCTCCTGGCTGACAGCAGCAAAGCCAAACCCTGCCCCGACCTGGGGTACAAGTAAACAGCCTGTGTTTGCTTCTGTGGGCACTGAACCTTTTCACTGTAACTCTGACAACCACCAAGCCAAAGCTCCTACCTGAAATACATCCCTGCTACTCTTGGTTATGAAAAACAGTGCTTAAGTATTATTTTTATACAAAATATAAAGCATCCATCACAAACCTTAGGATACCACCTAGCCAAATTCTAACAATGCAGTCACACTTAGGAGGTTTGAGAAAAAACAAACAAACAAACAAAACAATAAATCAGTGTAATTA
The DNA here is from genome assembly GCA_035221455.1 of Xenops minutus. Taxonomy (NCBI): domain Eukaryota; kingdom Metazoa; phylum Chordata; class Aves; order Passeriformes; family Furnariidae; genus Xenops; species Xenops minutus. The sequence continues at coordinate 4,927,008 of JAWWEE010000018.1, read as the reverse complement.
GTAGACTACAAGCTTCTAATAAAAAAATATAGAATTTGAAAAGTCAAATTTAACACTGCCATGCATTGTACAGTTATTTTCTAGAGCAAGCTTATCTAAATTCAATACTATTTAACTACGCTATTTGAAGAGCCTAGTGTTTAATTCACTTATATGCTGAAATAGGAAGTAGAAGGGAAAGATGGACAAGTTCTAGGTGGGCAGGTGGAGAGATGATCTATCTGCTAAAGTACAAACTAAGTGTATATCAAAGCCAATGCAAAGAACCAGCTCTAGAGCAATTTCAACTTAGATCATGGTCATGTACACCCCTGGAGAACACAGCCCACACCTTGTTAAAAGTTACTACCCAGAACAACAAAGTTTGACTAAATGTATACCTTTTTATCTACTTAAGCCTTCACTGTTCATTTCTAAGCCAAGATTAATCATAGCTTCGGTATGCTTGGTTCCCCTGAGTCAGGACAGCTCTGTAATCAGAACTGTGCTGAACACCAGTGATATTATACCCAAAGTGTTGTCTTTAATCATAGCTAGCAGAGGTTGTGTCTTATGTCACCAGGTGCTGATCCAAACCAGCAGCACAGGCAGGGAAAGAAACAAACCTCCTGACTTACAACACCCACTGAACAGCGTTCCCAAACAGGACAGCTCAGACTACAGTGGATACATCCTGTTGGACACTGGAAAGTTCAATCCATATGCAAACACTGTGAAACGCAGCACGAGAACAACATCCAACCACGCTGTAAGAACAGGCCACAGGTTCCTCTTTTCTTTTCAAAGTTAGAGCAGTGCGGAGTTTTGTTTCTCCAATGTATTCATGTGAACAAGATATTTCATCTCACAGATTTTACTTCAGTTCAGACTACACACATTTTAAAATAAATTAAGATGAAATAAATCCATTTTATTGTATTACTTTGTGCCACCTCTATGAAATAACGCTCATCTTTGTATTTTGTAAGGAATGTTGACATGCCTGAAAATGGTGCATGAAGCATAATCTTTGAGGATTGCACTGCTAGAAAAATAAATCCAAGTCTATGTCTCAAGCTCAGAATGGCACCACTTTTGATTGAAATGCCTCTGAAACATTCATTCCAGTGGTGCTATGCTGTAACATTCACACAATTGATTACTAGGGTAACTGTAACAAAACTAGTGACTAGTAGCTTTGTTTTCTAAACATCTGTTCATATCTTGCAAACATAAAACATCCCCATGAATTAAGTCACATGCAATCCCTTCAGTTTCAGAATGGACAACTGCAAACCCAAAGCCGGAAAAATCAGGTTACAAAGAAGGGCAGATCATGCAGATCACAAACAAAACCAAAATTAGGTTTAATATTTATTAACAGTGGAAAAACTCTTATTGTTGGGGGAATTTTATTCATCACATGTCTTAGTCAAGTTTGAGATACATCATCCCTAACAAAACAGTGATATTTCATCTCTTGTTTCTTACCTGCATTCCCAGATCCAGGGAAACTTCTAAACTGATGGAATCTTAACAAGACAATGAAAAGAGTGAGATATCTCAAATCAATAAAACTGCTTCTTGCAATATCAAAGTCAAATTTTTAATGGAAAAATAAAACAGTGAATGTGATGACTCAAAGTAAAAAAAAAACTTCAAAGTCCTATTATCTAAAACCAATGTTAACTGATATCCTCTTTATTTATCTTTTTATGATCAAAGCAACAGAGCTTTGCACAAATCCTCAACACTTGTGGCAGAACAAGTAAGAAATATCTGTTCTGATGAATAAATTAAATCATATTTTGGAATATGAATTTATAATAGTTCTCAGCTTCAACCCTAGCAGCACGTTGGTAACTCCAGAAACCATCAGAGCACAGAGAGGTAATAATAACACTTAGTGAAAAGGACAAGAGTATATTTAACTGTCAGCTTCCCAATAGCTGAACCAAGAAACTCCCCTGGCAGTTTCTGGCTCTAGCTCCATTTCCACTCTGAGTTCTTCTTATCTCTAACAAAGAAAAATAGCTTTTTGAATCGAGAATCAGCAAGCTTTCCCTAAAGACAGCATCCTACAGCTGCCATTCAGAAAGACACCAGGAGGAGCCACGTTTCCAGCTCTGATCAATGCCATTTCCCTTGCCTTTGATAATGACAGTGCATACATTCAAGCAGGGGGATAAGTGGGCATGACCATCATAATAATCAAGTGTTAGTACAGAAGAGTCATTTGCCAGACCCACGTGATGAACAGGCATATAGAAAACCTCATACTAAAAGGGAAAAGTTACATTTAACACAACATCTGCTCCTATTATGTCACTAGAACAAAACAGGAACGCAATTAGAGTACCCAAATCAAATGCTTTGTCATAATTTACAGGCTTAAAATAGCACAATAAGAACCACAAGTTTCATAGAGCATTTTCATTCAAGATGAAACAAAGAATATGGATATATCAAAATTCTGATGAGAGCAACAAGCAACATGGCATTAAAAACCCTAAACCTACTTAATCCTTCTTTCCAACCACACAACTTGTACGAGATACAGTTTATAAATACAAGTTTCCTATAGTATTCTCATTTTTATTCACTTTTTACATTAGAAATACAGTTAATCTTGATTTCTGGTCAGTTCTGCATGAGGTCAGGTAATGTGGGTAGTTTTCAGAATGAAAAAAAACTATGAAAAATGCTCCAAAAATACAGGATTTGGGCCTGAGGTTTTTTCCAACTCGTTCCACTACTCAACCAGCAATGCTTCTGATGAGTGCATTAAAAATGCAAGAAGAATTTTCCTGTCTGGCTAACACTATCAGTAAAATCAGTTACCCAAATCTCCCATCCCACTTCGCTCCAGCTCTACCATATTTTGGACTTTAGGAAGGAAGTGACCTTTATTTATCCCAAATCTTATTAACTATTTGTTCAGAACACAGGAATATCAGCTCTCCAGGGCAATGGCAGAGTCATCAAGAGCACATTACTCTCAATTATGAGGCCTCCCCTATTTCAAATGCAGCAGCCAGTGGTGTTTTTCTCTGCCCAATACACAGAGAGCTCAGTCAGGTACATTTAGTCAATGCTTCTAAGGTTTTCAAATAAGAAAATAGGGCTGATTAAGTGAGAGTTACAAGCCACCAACACTCAATTACTCAGTGAACCCCAAAGGCCACGTCACCTTCAAATGTCTCAGCTCTTTGTCAAGAACTTGTGTTTACTTGGCAGCTCAATTATTCCAAAGGATTCTGTTTTCCTACCAGTAACTCCTGGGAAAGGTGGACCTTCCTCATAGAACAGCTCTCCTCTGCTTTTACTGAGCACGGTCCAAAGTCTGATGAAACAGCATCCTTTGCCATATGAGCATTTCCATGCTGTGGGTCTAAGAATTACATCCAGACAGTAAGAGAGATGCAATTAAAAAATAAAAGTTCACTTTCATGGCTTTCATCTATACTCACAGGTCTATAGAATTAGAATGGACATGTAGTATAACTAAACCATCTCTGGAATTTGATTAAGTGCCAGGTTACAGTGCCATAAAGAGAGAGAATAAAAAAAAAATCATGAACAATAAATACCAAAAAATACCCCTATACATAGGCAAACTGGTAGCTCCAAAGTTACCACAATCAAAGTGCTCAAAGTTTTTTTTCCCTCTAATATTTTTCCTTAAGTTACCACTTAAAAGCTGGAAGTATTTTGAATCTTCAGCCCCTCTTTCTCTTGAAGGATCCAGTGCTCAGCATGCACACCCCTCCATGGTGCTGCTGACACAGAGGATCAAGGACTGCAGGCCATTGCAGGCACTGGCTACTGTAGTTCCTCATGGTGGTCACTGTGGCCAATTCCTCCCAGCACACATCTCCTACTTTGGGGTTTGCTTTTCTTTTTAAAACATATTTAATTATTTATTTTGACACCAACTCTTCCAATTTAAATTACAGTTCAAGTTGGCACTGTATTAATTCCTCACCCATGTCAGGCAGATGTCATTAACTTCAACAAGGCCATAATTTACCCTTCTGCCCTCTAGATTAACCATACGGAGAACGAGCAGAGAGTTACTCTGAGGAAACAGCAGCTTTTATCCAGTAGCACTTTGGTACTTAAGTATTGACAGCCAATGGCAAGTGTACCTCTAGGAGTCTAAATGTAAGTCCCATCACATGTCTCCAGAGAAGGGTTTTTAAAGCAAGGAAAACTTCATGAACCAGTTGGACACTTTTCAAAACTTTCACCGTCAACACTTTGCTTACTGTCTCTAATGTGTACTGGGAACAAAATGTATCATCTGCAGTGAATTTATTTACTTCTTTATATTTATATAGCAAATTTGAACTCTTTTATTACATTGCAGCCCTGCAAAGCATATTATCATATTTCATTATCTACCACATAGGCAAATGTGTCTTCTGAACAATGCTCTATTATTATAATGAACTCTGAATATCTAGCATAAAATTGTCAACATTGTAAAATAATGTAAAAGTAACTGCACAGTCAAATGTCTACTACAAAGGAATGGAGTTCAACACATTTCACTCTAAAGTTTGTCAGTGAGAACTTTACATATTTCAAGGAAAAAGGGTACTTCCTTTATCTCATTAGACTTTATTAGATCCAAATAGTGAAAAAACCCCAGAGTAACAGCAATCCACTGATGTAATTATGGTCCAATGAACCTTTATACTTGAATAATTGATCCCAATACCTCTGATTTCAAAAACTGTAAAATGACTATTTTGGAAATTTTATTTTCCAGAAGTAAGCACTAAATATTTGTGTCCTTTCAAGTTCTTTTCAGATTTTTAAAAGTTACAAAAAATTCTATAGTTATACTGACCTAATGCTGGAGATCTTCAATTTATTTTAAAATCTTTGCCCGCAAGACAAAAACGCAGATGATCACAATCTGCTACTATAAACAGGATTTAAAAGGTTATGGAATACAGACATAAAGTTACCAAGGAAAAAGACTTTCCTACACAGGTTTAAAATGTAAAGTTGCAATGTAGTTTAGAGGTTGCCATCCCAACCTTTGGGAGATCAAATCAAATGAGACTGATCAATTCAGATCTGACTCACAAAACCCTTCAACAACCTAATCCAAATAGTTGGGACTGTTGCCTCCCCTCAATATTTTTTCTCATTTACTTCAGCAAGAATAAATCTTTTCATTTTGTTTCCTCCTACCACCCAGAGTCCTTGCATTTTTCATAAATCCTGTTTATAGAATTCAAAAGCATTAATCAATTATCATGGCCCTTGTATTTATGAAAAGGAAAAGAAAGAAATGGAGAAATAAAGCTGTAGAAAACAGATTGATATTACGTACTCCTAAAATCAAGAGTGCTCAGCCTCTATTAGCTTGAGTGACATTTGGTATGTAGGCCACAGTTTCATAGTTAAGAGACGTGGGTAAAATAAGAAAAGGATAAGTACAATGTGAACAGAACTAATTGGAGAATGATACAATTATTTAAGAGAGATAGAGAAAAAATATTCATGGGAAATATCTGCGCTGAATGAATTGTGAAATAATATTTCAAATCTACATTTTCGCAAAAAAATTTCAAGTATTTATTCTAGGATAATGAATTTCTTGAGAGAGACTATTTTATTAATAATGGATGTTCAGATGGAATCAGATACAGTAGGTGGAAATAACACAGAATCATGTCTTGTCAAATGTGTGATTAATTTTGCACTACAAGTATTGATTTGACAGAACACCTTTTTTTTTACCTGTTCATAGCCATTTAAGCGTAATGGACTTCTTTATTACCTAAATGTTATTCCTTTGTTTAAGCTTTTCATTTGAAAGCACTTTGATGCATTTATAACTAGTTACCAATTCTCTGGATCTTTATATGTGCATTATGTTCTAAGTTTACTCCTCCTCTTTTCAAGTCTATTAGCGTCAATTAGCCTTGCAGAGACATGCAAGTCTGACAGGCAAACTTTGATAAAATGCTTGGGCTCATCACCCAAACAAAGGCAACGCTCCAGCATTTGTTTCCAATAAATGATTGCATTTAATAAACATTGCCTTGAATTTTACTCCTTTTATTTTACCATATTGGTGCATATAATTACTTTTATTAACGTCATAAAACTACTATCCATTGTGATGTACACATCACTTAAGTATCATTAATAGTTTGCATACACTGGTGAGTTAAAGCAATGGCTGGATTTAGGAATAAACTGCACCTTTTGGAGCACACATAATCAAGCTACATTTCAATACACAGCAGAACAGCACAGAGTTGTTGCTGCAGAAGCACCTGTATTAGGCAGTAGAAAATGCTTTGGCTGTATTTTGTGCTCACACTATACCCTACAGTCCTGTAAAAGAAATGGAATTTTCACCTCTCAGCTCCCACTGTTCTGCCCAAATTAAAAGTAAAAAATTCCAAGACAGTTTCTGCTATTTCACTAAGGCTCCATAGTATCTTACTCCACAAACAAACCCATTAAATTCCTCAGTAAGAGCATGATGGAACATATCTGCTACTTAGTTTGGTTCCACAGTTATCAGCCCTCAGATGAACAATTTCCTTCCACCTTTCGCCAAAGACAATCATAAAGTGAAGAACAAATATTTGTGAAGGCATCAGAACCGGAGCCTGAATTTACGAAGCTCTGGGGGTAACTGGTTACCAGGTAAACACTGACAGGCAACTGCAGCTGCTCTGCATGTGGAAATACAGCCAAATAGGTGGGAATGCCAGCTGTAAAGAGTTGCCTGTGAAAGATAAACACACACACTCCTAAATAACACTTAGTTCTTAATAGGAAATTAAAAAATCCTTCGTGAGAAAATGTGTTACTTGTTTTAAAATTACAAAAGAAGTAACTGACTGAAAGCTCCACAAGCTATTTTAAAACAATGCCTGATTTCTACAACTGACACTTCTTCGTTCCACCTCTACAATGATGGAAAAAAAGAAAAAATTGAGGTGCACCACCATAAGCATCTAGCATTTCTATAGCTCCAAATTCCAACCCCCAAAACAGCATTACCTCTAATAACTTGTTGCCTTGGCATGTTTACTGCTCTTTCACAAATAATTTTGTATTGCAGCATTAATTCCTGATATAACTGAACAACAGCCCTTGTTCAGTTGGAATTTGAAATAAACAAGAGATAATAAATTTTAAATATTCAGTGGGTAGTTTTTAGCACTGTGCCAGTCACAGGGTTACATTTCTTTACAAATACTTTTACTTCACAGTATTTTATTTTTCTAGACTGGAATATACCTTCTGCTCAATTGTTCATAAACACAATTGAGAGATATAAGCAGTAGGAAGAAGATAAGCAGTAAGTCTTAAATATCAAATGCAACAAGAAAGCATTTTTCCAGTTTCACAAAAAAAGCTATTTTTGGTACCAATCAGGTCAGTGGGCCCACTGCAGTAAACTGAAGATTTAGATGCCTAAGGATACAGGATTATAAATGCCATATGTAGCACATCCAGCTATTCCTTATTGCTATTAACAAAGAAGGATTCCTAAGACTTGTTTGAGGTGACAGACAATTGACCAGATTAGATTTGATCCCTACCACAACTCAGACTATAGCTATTCCTTTCAATTTCTCTTTCAAATTTTAGGCTTATATAAGCTTTAAATAAACATGTTAGTAGCAGCAGGGCCACATTAATATGCTACCATACTATTTTTCAGTGAGGGAATTTTTTCCTGAAATTTTAGAATGAATTGTAAACCAGTTACATGTAGAGCAGGTTTACACAGAAAGAGCAGAGTTTACCACTTTATTAAAATTGTGATTGTTCACATAAAGACTCAACCAGGTCACATATTAATAATTATCACTGACAATCTTTAACATCAGACTAAACCCACAAGTGAAGCAATATTACATCTCTCTCTCTCATTTATCTTTACTGCTTATGGCCCCTCTGTGGTCAGCATGCTGTGAGCTTCGTGGACATTTAATTATGAACACATCATAAATGTGGCTGACAAGGCAGAAGCTGGGCTCAGATGCTCCTGGGATGGAGGAAACATCGGTGAAACCACTTAGACTTGCAGTACTTCCATTCTGTTACAATAAACTGTGTTCTGACTTATCACATACACACCCAACAGAAAGCTCCTTCCCTTTCTCATTCAACATTTTCACTTCATCAAATCTTACAGCATGTCCTGGTGACAATATGAGAACTCATTTTTTGTAACCCTTTCAAAATAAACTATTTGCCTCTCACTAGCCAAATTACAATGGTGTCACACCAGAGTAACCAGGGCCAAGGGCTGGATTCTTCTACCAGTGTCAGATTGCTGGGAAAGGACAGAAATGCAGCACCTGGGTAATACCACTGTGAAGCATTTTGGCTGTGCCAGCTAACAGCACAGAGAGCTTAAGTAAATGAAAGCAAGAGCTCAACAGCACACAGCACTTTTTCTACAAGTACCAGTAATTATACTAGTCCTGCCTAAGAACTCCTGGGCGTCAGTAAGATACACACTAGTCTGGCCTATTGGTTTTTACAGCAAAGACAATAATAGTGATAAAATATTTACCTTAGTTAAAAAAAACAAACAAACAAAATCACCAACACACCACCCACCCCAGGAAGTTGCCAAGACCAGCAGAGCAGCTCTCAGACACTATAGGTTTGAAATAAAACTTTAGCACCAGAATTACATGCACATTTTTTCTTGAAAACCCACACAGTAAGCAAGATCAAGGTATGAGATTTAGTATAAATAAAGCAGGAAATTCTGCATAAATTTGTTAATCTACTGTACTGCCAAACTGGCTCAAAACAAGCTAAAAATCAGAATCAGAACAATGTTCTTTCAGAAAGAAAGTTATATTCTGACTCAGATTAGTTTCACATCCTCACCAAAGCTGCTTTCTACCACCTTCTCCACACCAGCTTTGGTTTTGGCTTTTATCTTTCATGGCAATGAAACCTCACGTAGCAAATAACAGAAAGAACATCTCAATACTACTGAGATTCCTGAAACATCATTCTTATCAAACACTCTGAATCCTCACCATTTACAAGCTTTTTTAACCAGAACACTATTTTAATAAAGCAGCCAATACTGCCCACAAAGATGTTTACCTCTGAGGTGTGTGTGTGGGTTTTTTTGTGGAATAATATTCTTAATGCTAAGAATTAACACATGAACAAAGAGTAAATCTTGCAAGCGACCCTGATGCTTAAACATCGCAGTAAGAATACACGTGCATGCAAAGAACTAACCAGGGCCATGTTTCAAAGCAACTGTCCTCTGTAGTGCTGAGGTACATATTTCTATACCTCCCCAACAGACTAGAAATAGAAAAGACAAAGCATATAATAAAGCCAAGCACAATGAAAGAGCTCTGAAGAGAGAGCTGAAAAGTAGCTATCATGTTGGCAGATAAATTCTACACACAATTATTCATTCCTAGCCTCTTGACATGTAGATTAATGAGTTTGATAACCCAGGCTTCTAAGAAGTAGATTCAACTCTGTTTCACTAGCTTTCTGCTCCTCTTCTAACTACAAACAACACTTCGGTCTATTGAGGGGGGGGAGGAAAAAAACCCAAACCAAATCAATACATTTGCACTGGTCATCAGCATCTTGGCAATTGAAGTCCTATGTCAAAACTATGATATCTGCTGTGGGACACAGCTCTTTGCTGGCCCTGTTAAGAATTCACTGGGGCTCATGTGATCACTGGAGGGAGGAGTTTTTGCTTCAGCAGACTGTGCTTCCATGCCAAGTTCAAAGTCATATAGCAGCCAAGGAAAAAAAATAAAAAAAGGAAAAACCACAACAGCTATTCTCATAGTTATAATGACCCTGTACTCACTGCAATGTGTTCTGTACATAAAATTTTCTATTTCTTCCCTGAGGCCAAATGACCTTTTGTCGACACTTTGGTTAATGTTCACTGATCAAAGTGGATTTTAAAGCAAGTGCTGCATCAGATTCCAGCCACGACAACTGCACAAGGGGTTGCGTTTGCCTTAAACCAGAGCAGAGTGATGCACACTTGGGGAGGGGGACACAATATGGTTAATGATTTACAGATTTATTCTTTGTTGAGGCAAGTCTTGCACAGTGGAAATGCTTCATTCTTGATTGGTGAGTAGCTTTGCGTCCTTTTTTTTGTCTCAAATGTTATGAGTTCAAATTCTCATGAGTAATAACAGTCATATGCAGCTGCTTAGGATTTATCAGGAGGTTTAAGGGTTGAGGGGTGAATTTGCTTGAGGTTAGCCCCTTTTCCTGGTCAACCACAAGGTGAAAAGTAGTCTTTTTGGCCCTTCAGAAACAAACAGAAATTGTGTCCTGTGAGGTTATTGCTTAGATAACCACAATTTCAGAAATCTGTCTGCAGTAATTATAACATTTTTCTTATTTTCAGCAACTGGAAAGGAAATCAAGGTTACAGTGGGCAGTCAATGCACGCTAAGAGGCTCATGCAGAGGGAGGGAGAAGTTGCAGCAATCCCAAAACTGGAGACAGGCTGTACCAGAGCAGTGACACCAAAACAGCAATGGCATTCCATGGCATTCAAGTGGAGTGGGCATGGAGTGACCTCTTCCACAGCCTGCAAGAGATATTTCTGCTGCTAATTTTTCTGTAACTGTTGCCAATTCTTTTTTCCTCTCTTTGCATGGCTCTCTAATGATCTAAGCAAGTAATCAATGTGTTTGAGCAATTCTGTGTTAATGGCAATGCAACATTTTTTTTACCTACACCTGAAAGTAGGTTGGATTCTTGAATTTTATTTGTAATTATCTCTATCTTATTCAGGAAGAACTAAGATGCTGATTGCTTAAATGTATTTTCTTTGGGTTTCTGGTTAGTTGGTTTGGTTGTGATTTTGGTGGGGGTCCTTCTTATTTAAAAGAAAACAAAGCAAATCAAAAAAAGACAAACCACAAAACAAGTTCTTTATTGTAGGATGAGACACCTAGCACTCACAGGGGTGAAAGGCATGCTCCAGTAATATCTTGCATTTTTATCTACAAGCTTTATGATCCTGCAGCATGAGGCACACCCCCTCACACATGCCAACTGTAAATCTACTGCATGAGAGGTTATTTAGAGATACAAATTACTGTTATGCACAATCTCCTTTGTAATCAAATATATCTTCAGTTTAGCATTCACTTTGGAGAGGTCTCATTCCTTTGATGCTCTTAAAGCCAACCTACTGAAACAAGTTCTGGAAAAAAAGTGCTATTCTTCAAAGTAAACCATAAACAGGGAAGGCTTTTTCTGGAAGATCTTACAAATAGCTCATGCTGATGCTTCCAAATATTAATCCTCAGAAATATTGACACTAAGTGAACCCTATGTGTATCTAATATACTGAGCAATTGCAATGCAGACCTATTCCTCCCCCCCACCCCCAGAACTAGGGCTCTCCATGCACCCAGAGCATCTCATCGCCAAGCATCTCACCTTCAAGGACAGGCATTTCTGCAGATTGAAAGGAACCAAGAGGGATAAAATATGAGGTTATTTATTAAGACTGCACACAGAACTCTTTTTCCTGCATCTCCTAAGCCCCTGAATCTAAGCATTTAGATTTAGCTTAGTAATGAAAGCCACGGGTATGTGAGGAGGACAGGGGTTTTATACAGATGTTAGGTTTTAAAGATCAGCCCCATAAACTATGCATTTCTTTTAAGGCATCATATACATTCTGAGTCCCTATTCCATGATCACAGTGGTACATTCTCCATAGAGTTCCAAAGAACCCCAGCAGACGTGATGAGCAGCACACAAGGATACAGCCACCATTCTATACTAGAGAGTTATCTCAAACTACTACAGTTCCAGACATTCCACACAAAGACACACTTGCAAAACACCAACTTCACTATTACTGCAATGTCAACAGCACTGAAATTCCCCAAACCAACACAAACAGCCTGTGCAAAATGGTGACTCACAGCGTGTTTACATCTCTAGCCTTCAGACAGAGCATCAACAAGTATACACAGTCTACAAGATAAATCCTGCTTTAGTGATCTAGAAGTCATTAGAAATCATTAAGCATTTCAGTGGAGATTACAGAGGAAACAACAGCATTAGTGAAGATATACACGAGATTGTTAACTGGGAATTAAATTGTACTGCAGAACAGCTTTGTGGTTTTGTTGAGATTAACAGCCACCAGGAGCTCTGCTCAAATAGGTCAGGCATCTTCCTTCCTGATGTTGTGAAAATAAGTGGAAGTGTTCAGTGCCAACAAAAGGGAACAGGGATTTCTCATTTTATCAGAATGGTGCTGGCCATGACTGGTCCCATATCGATGGAGATAAAAAGGTGCTCAGTGACTGCAGAAGCAAAGGAATCTTATTTATGCTGACTTTGGCATGAGCTAGCTCAAGAATCACACCTGATTTGTCAATCAGTGGTCAGTTTATTATATGTATATCTTCTAATCCAGTCAAAGATAAGAGTATGTCAGTCTCAGCTTTTTGTACACAGAATAGAGACTTCTGCTTTTATTTCAACAACATCTGGGGCTCAAGACCAGGAGACTCCTCTTTGTGTAGTAGCTGTTACATTGATAGACACTGGGAACTGCACAGAAAGTATTTTTGCAGCCAAATCGATATGCAGGTGCACATCTGAGCACATTTATCTCTAATTATCTCTTCTCAGGCACAAACAAGCAGTTAGAGCAGAAAATACGCAGGTATTTATTTCATTATACTCTTGCTCTGAAATTTGTTCCGTGTATGCAAAAATGAAGATCAAGTCATCAGAAACAGAATAGAGTCTTAAGCCCACTAAAAATATGCCCCAAAGGGAGTTGCCCATGCGAATTTTAAAACTCACACTTCAGGAAAGACAGAAAAGGAGCAGAAGTGCCTGTTTGCAGGACTACCAGAAGCACTGAGATTGGCTGCCAAAGAGCATAAACGTAACTTCAAACTCCTTCACCACAGCCACTCAACTTTTTTGGCAGACGTGCATTTTCTACACTCCTTCTGGGGATACAATGCAGTATCTTGGATATGTACATGTGGTAACAGATGGTACATGCCAATTGGTTTAGTGGGAAATATTGCATAAACTTCAAAACATCTTAGTATTCTGAAGCTCTAAGTTAGAACTCCTGGACAGAGAAATTTAAAATCAACACTTTGAGGCAGGCAATGTAAGCTGCATGCAGTTCAGGCTGTGCATCTCTCACAGATGAGATAACTCTGCATCGCTATTACAGAGGATTTGTTTCTAAGAAAGATTTGTTCTACAGCTTTCACCAGAAATTTCACCTTTGGCTATCTTGCAGTAACATTGAGCACCAGGGACTGCCAGTATAGGGATCTTTCCACTGAATTAATTTCAATGCAGTGCATGTTACGTCGAAATTACTTATTGCCATACAGCAGAGATCCTCAGGTTAGCTTTCACAAAGGGCACAGAGTATATCAGCTCCTGCAGAGCTCTATGGTTCTTCAGCTAGATTTCCTCTGGAATCTCAAAAGAAATCTCTGTATTGCTGTGCCAAACACAGCATAGACATGCACCAGTACAGCAGGCCAGTAGCAGGAGCAAAATCCTGATTCCATTACATCCTCCAATATACTAATCACTGTGACATACTGCCTCTTACAAAGTCCTTTGGATGAAAGATATTATAGCAGTGTGAAACTTCTGCTTTCTTTCCTTATTTAAGAATAATAAATCCTACACAGACACAAACCAGAGCTGCTTCTCACACAAAGCAAACCAGGGCACCCTGCAAGAGAGCCCGACTCCTGAGCAACAGATTGAGAGCCTGAATACTTTGAACCTAAGATGGATCTATACCATGCATTTATGTGCAGTAACAGAGACCCGAGGAATCTGCCACAGACAAGGTTATTGCAAGTTATTTCAATTTTTTTAGACTTTATTTGCATTACAAGATACACCCAAACTTGAACAGCCAGCCTTCAAGTGCTGCAGCCCACTCAGTTTCAAGGAAATGTTTCAAGTAGAGGTTTGAAAAAGTGTATCAATACAGCAGAAATAACATATTTTACTTAAAGTACCAAGCCTGATGATTCAGTAGTGAGTGCTCCCTCTTCTCCCCCTCCCAGCCCTCCACTCACGCCTCCCCATCGCCAGATTCACAGGATTAATATGAGACTGGCTTGAGGGTTTTAGCAGTAACTGCTGCAAAACAAGTTCTGATTGGTTGATTCAGAAATTGGGATTCTGGGCAGTGTTTTATAAAAGGATAATGTATCTTTAAGCCTAGGTGCCCTTCAGGGAAATGTATTGGATAAATGTCTTCTGAAAAGCCTGTAAATATTCCATCGCCTCACTGTCATTACTACCATGAAATGATAATGAAGCATGAAAGAAATATAATTCCATATTCAGATGACAGCATTAGCCTTCATAAGCAAACTGAAATATTTATTAGTAAAATGTTCGGTATCTACGCCTGTAATCTAAAAAAAAGGACAAAAATGTTTTATAATAAAAAAGAGATTGAATGCAGAGGTAAAATCTGGTTGGCTGATTTTATTGCTTATTATTAAATCCAGGCAAAACAATTATTTTTTTCTTTTCATTAGTAAGGCACCCAAATTAAAACTATGCCCTCAGGCTGTGAGGTTTACAGTAGTGATTAAAAACAAGAAATTGTGATGCATGGGGTTTTTGACAATGGCATAATCAAATTCATTCATATTGTTCAATCTTTCACTGACAAATATTTTTACAGTGAAATATACCAAACAAAGAAGCACATACAAGTACTATCAATACAGAGAAATTAGGAAGACTTGTTGTTATTGCAGCAGAGAGCAGATACAATGTTTCTATAATCTTGAATACAAACATTATAGTGTAGTTAATTAGGGTAATTATTGCCTAAATTGTGCTTAATTGTTTTATACTGAAAAGGATTTCTGAAAGAAGCCTTTTGGATTTCTACGAGACACAGAAGTGAGCACTCTGCAGCCTAAGTATTTAGATGTAATTTCCTAAGTTTGATTGCATTTCCTATAAGTCAGAAAATACATCCTGAAGCAGGCTGGGACAGAGATAAACACGAGCCACATGCCTTGACCTCTGTTTCACCTTATTGAAAAAGAGGCGTAAAATAGTCATTTAGTACACTAGCATCAGAGAGTATTCACACACTCTAAGCACATCCTTTTTAAAAAAAAGGGCTTTGAAGTGAATGAAAAATTAGAAATTCAAGTGACCACGATCAATTCTGAAACACTGCACAAAATTAATTACAGTTTTGCATCAGAAGCAAGAATGTAGATTTCAGACAGTCCGTGTCATTTATCTCGCGCTGTACAATATACAAGGCGATTAAAAAGCCAAATCTGTTCCCACCCCCCAAGTCTAAGGCCTATCAGAGGCTGTGAAGTACAAATGATTAACTCCAAATTATTCAAGGGATTGTACAGACGCTTCAACTTGAATGAAATTTGCGGCAAGTCACAGGAGCTACGGAGGGACAGATTTGCTGCTCTTTATCAAAATCTAGTCTGACTATCACTGACAGAATCCAGATAAATTGCATAGTAATCTGGCAGTGGCTGTGGAAAGCTTGCTCTGCAAAATCCAAATCTCTAATTTCTATCTGTTTTTAATTGCTTGACTTAAATTTGCATTTTTATACAATTGGCTTAAAGGATTTATTCTGTTCTTTAGGCTACTCT
The DNA here is from genome assembly GCA_035221455.1 of Xenops minutus. Classification (NCBI taxonomy): domain Eukaryota; kingdom Metazoa; phylum Chordata; class Aves; order Passeriformes; family Furnariidae; genus Xenops; species Xenops minutus. Next base: position 4,911,343 of record JAWWEE010000018.1, on the reverse strand, counting down.
AATAAAATTTGGTCCCATTTTGCATAGCATCTCAGAAACCTACTTACATTAAATAAGCATGCTGTAATACAAAAATATTTACTGTAGCAGAAAAAGATTCCTTTTTGTGTCATGTTCAAAATTAGGTAAAGAATACATGTGTCAGGAAGCTCATTTTAAACTCCCCTATGAAAAGGGGGGGAACCATTCATTCAACACAGGATAAATTGGGGGGAAAACCCAAAACACATGAACCAAGAGCATCTCTATATTTAAAAACAGGTCAGAAGGCACTGATGACACCATGTGCTGTAACCAAACAGCCATGCAAGCAGCTCTCCAGCACCTCGACACTGGGCACTACAGCAACAACTGCCCTTCCTGCAATTCCCAAGGAGCTGGTGGCACCAACCAATTAACATTCTCATTAACAAGTGAGCATAAGCCTCCCAGGTAATAAAGCACCTTACCCCAAATGTGGGTGTTAGAGAACATCATCACCTGAGCAGCACTTGGCCAGCCAACATCTCTCAGCCACCCTTCAACCAAGTGCCAGAAATAAAGCAAGTGTGAGGATGGCTGCAAACTGGCATTCCAGCAGGATAACCAAGGCAAAACTGCTAAGTTCTTTAAAAGATGAGTCTCCTAAGCACTTCTTTACCTCTATTTGGTCATTCTAACACTGTGTAACGCAATATATGGAGGCCTATTTCAAACACACAACTTTAACTTTCTACTCAAGCTTTGCCAAAATGCTTGCTTTAATATATCTATATATATGATCATCAAAGGCTTTTACTTTTTACCTTTGACTTAATTTGAATATCAATAATCAAAAAATTAGAAACTCTTCAGTGTAGTTTAGCATAACTCAACAGAAACAAGAAATTAGATTCTTACAGATTAAATTCAAATAGCATCATAAAAAAGAAGGGGAGGTGGGGAGGGGACAGGGAAACCACAAACCAAAAGAAACCCAGGCAACCAAAACAAAACTAAAAAGCAACCTGTTTTTACCTACTAGTTCCAACAAGGATGTGCAGATTCCCACTTCTTCCAAAGGAGTGTGAACAAAAAAGCAGCAGACAGCTCCTGTACCACTACAACACACACAATCTGTCCCAAACCAGAAACAGAATCTGACCCTACATGCTATTCCCTGTGAACATGAGCCCTGCTGGAACTGAGTTACATTCCAGCTTGGAGGGTAGCTGCTCCACTACTTTTCCAGTGGATAACATGTCCAGTATCTATATTTAAAAAAAAAATCCTTGAGTGAAATCAACTGAATTAACTGGGAAGAAAAGTCAGCTGTTGGAGAAGACATGCTCATATCAGTTGCAGAGGCAACTCCCACACATGGGGCAATTTAACTCTGGCTATTGTGTAGATAAATCTCTAAAGGTACATGGGGAGAGGCCGTTACCCAACAGTGGTTTTCCTCTCTTCAAATCAGTGATGTTCCTCTAGGAAAGAGCCAAAAGAAGAGGTTCCAGCAGCAAGAGATCAAACCATTCTGAAGAGATCACCAGAAATGGAAGCAGCAAGCTGGAATGGTGTCACTTTGGAGTCTCAGTATTCACAGCAGACCCCAAATGAAAAACCAATCAGGGAAACCCATCTGTAACTGTTTAATCAAACACCCCCAAGCTATATAAGAGCAATCAATGGTTCTAATGCAAGATCCGGAGGAACTTTATTTTGGTTGTCTTACTAACACCCCTTGCCAGACTACACAGGGAGAGCAACATCTTTTCTTACTAGAAAACCAAGCCAAATGCTGGAAACCACTGCTGAAATGGCAACTTTAGGTCAGGATGACAAAACTCTGTGTCAAACTGACACGAAATCAAAAGTCAGTGTAACACAGAACATACAGTCATTTCTTGTAGATTGCAGAACAGAAAATAACTGTCCATAACCTGCTCCAATCCAACTATGTCACATCATTTTATCAGAAACATTCACACTCATTCCCACAAATTACTGGCACTAATCTAACCTTTTCTGAATATATCAGATAGGAGAACAAATACATCTTAACAAGTTATAGAAGAAAAATGAAGGCTGACAGACTTTCTGTAACTCCAAACTGCTTATAGCATATGTGTGCATCAAATCCAGAGCAGTGATTACTTCCTCCTCGAGCATTTCCTCTCTCATCAGAAATTCCACAATACCTGCAGCCATGCATGCTTGAGTTTTTTAAAACATGTGTAGAATAATCAAAACTCAAAATGCATTTTACATACTATTCAAGCTTCCTCATGTCTTCTGACAATGCTGCTATTACTTTTTGGTACCCTTTCCCTCTATTACCATGTTTTTATAAGGTAATTTATATAAATCTTCTGTGAGATTACAGATAAAAATTCCATTTAACTGTTGAGTGCATCTTATATGAGTTCCACAATGATACATAATTTTCTAGCAACAAATTTCATATTCACCTTTAGATGTTAGAATGAAGGAAGACCTCCAAGGTTTTAGCACAAGTCTTCATAAAAAATACATTTGTATTTTTCCTTCTTTCAGAGGTTTTGAATTTTATGTTTCCCTAAGAATTAATATCTGATTTCATTTCCAGCTGAAGGTAGTTATTGTAAAGTATCCTTCCCTTTTCATATTTCTCCTCTTTGATTCCTCTGAATGGCTCTACTGTCAAACATGAGAAGTGAAGAGATCTGTTTGGTGAAGCAGAATTCCCTAAAGCTCATTCCTGCCAACGTGAGTCAGTGTCCATTGTACTCAATACATTTTTGTCAGCTAAACAATGTTGCTATAAAGTGTGTTGCTTTTATAGGATTTAATTCCGCTGCAACATCAAACTAACATTTATATTTCGCAGTGAGTTCATTTTAAATAAACAAATAAATACTTCCCTTCAGCCATTCTTTGGCTGCTTCTCTCCACTGAATTCATTCACAAATGGTGTGTATCCAGTTCTCCAAGCACACTGCTTGGAGCATGGCCTGATGCTGCAGCCAATCTTTATGTTCAGCAAGAACTGGTCTAGCAACTACCAGGCCTAAACTTCCAAAAATACACATCTTCACCCAACAGGGCTCCAGCTCAATATTGGTTTCATGCTTTGCCCCTCCTGACTCATAAAAACAAAAGTCACAAAGGAAGAAACAGGTTGGAGCAGCACATACCTGGATCACCTCCCTCTGTAGCCCCACTGACTTCACTGGCATTATTCATATGGAAAACACATGCATTATTAAAACCAGATACATTTATTTTAAAAATTGGAATTAATTCAATGGACTAATTAGAAAACCTTAATTAAAAGTCTCTAAGACCTTACATATTTTAAAAGTAAAGCAATTGTCTACTTAGAGCTGTTATTCCCTGAACAAACACATTAAACCAAAATTAAAGTGTGACTGAGGCAGAACCTTCCAGAAGTTTTTATAAAATAAACATTCTAGAATGCTGATATAACAAAAAATACAATTCTTGAAGTAGAGTGGGCTCACAGAGAGCTTTAAGCAACATCATCAACAATATTTAATCCTGTCTGCCCTAATATCATTGCAATAATGGTTAATCCAGGTAGTAATTCAAGCAGAGGCAAAGTCCTAAGATCAACTGCAATCTTTTACATTTTTGTTACTGCTGAAAACTGAGTTTATAATCATAAAGGGTTTGGTGTATTTACCAGTTCTTTTTAGCAACTTTGTCCCAGCTATGCCAAACCAGATATTCCAAATTTCTAACACAAGCTGACAGATAGTCAAATTTGACCAAATTCATTAGTTGCACTCAACAGCTTATTCCAACTCATCAGTATAACAATTCTTAGGAACGTGAACCCCTTCAGACTCCAAACCTCCCTCAGACATACCCCTATTTAGGTGTCCACAAGGTACCAAAAACACCTACATCCACTGCTATAAAAATCAAACTTTTACCATAATAAACCATAAGAGACTAAATGCCCCAAGTAACATCCCCCAAAGGAGGAGGGAGAGTGTCTGACAACAAGGGTGACATGCTGAAGGCCTGAGATGACCCAGAACTCAGCAAAGTCCTGAGCAGTAAAGGCTGTGGGACCCAGCACTGCGTGGCAGTCCCTGAACACAGGGAGTATGTACTTCCTCTCGAAAGGAGATTTATGTTCCAGCTGCCCTGAGCGATTGGCTGAAGCTGCACAGGCTTGTTTCCCTTGGAAGCATAGTCTGATGACAGAGTTACTCTGCTGCACTTATGTTCATTTACAAGGAACACAGCAGTCATTATTCTTGGTTCCAGGCTCCTTTCTTACTGTTGCATAGCTCGGAAATGCTTTTTAAGCATCTCTCACTCAGATTGTATTCCATCCTTTGGCTTTTTTGTCCCCATAGTTGTGTGGCTTCCTCAGAAGTCACCCACTCTCCCATAATACTCCACATTCCCAAGGCAGTTACACCCAGAGTTTCCCCCTCAAATACCCAAATTCAGTGTCCATCTGTTTGGGATGAAGGTTGCTGTTACCTCAGTCATGTGGTTTAGAAAGAAATATGCAGTTTCTCACAATAAATTTAATTATCTGTCTAGCACTGAAGCCCAATAACATATTCTACAAATCAAACAAACTATAAACATGGCACCATGGACATTCTTTCTATGCCAAACTCATGGAAAAGTAACAGAATCTGAAACCTTCAATACCTCAAGGGGTCCCAAAAATTTTACATAAACCTTAAGGAGTATGCAAGGATACATGTAACACTGAAAGGTAAAAAAAAAGCCCAAATCTCCAACAAGAAACTGATCTTGTACTGTAATTAAATGTTTGAAGCAAGTTGTTTTTTTTAAAGTGGTGGAGACAATAAAAAGTGCATTAAATACATGTCATGATAAAGAATAGACAGCCTCATTTAATATTTTAGCACCCTTTCTCATGAAACTGCTATTTTATTATTTATAACATAGATGTATTTTCAAGACATGTTTCATAACCCCATGCTTTGAATTCTACTTTATAATAATCCAACCTGTAAATCAACAGTTTAATCCCAAGAAATTACTCAAATACTCTGGAATAGGAAAAGCCACACAGATGTGACACTGAGATTAGCTAAATTAATTTATCCTCAAGAATATACCATAGTAGAGAGACACTAAAATAATAAATAAATGTAAACAAGCAAATGTAAAATAAAAATAAACAAGGGGGAGAAAATAACGAAGATCAATGTTTGTGGTAGAAAAAACAGGGCAAGAAAAAAAGCTCCTAACCCTGAAAATAGATAATACAGAATTTGCCTCAAGAAAACAATTCCAAAAGTTTCCGACACTGTTCGTGGACATCCTCACTAAAGGCAGCCCCCCCCAGGCTCTTGTTTCTAGAGCAGGTCAATATGCAGCACAAAAAGTTCAGATAAGCTGCACCAAACAGCAACTTAAAATCCCATCTTGGTCCTGAATATTTAAGCACTAACAAGAGAGAAAAATTGCTGGTGCCATCCCATAGGATAAGAAACGCAAGGGCTGCACCCTTATATAACATTATTCTGGGCATGTTACTTATTTGAATACAATCCCTTCCCTGTCCGCAGATGTCCAAATTAAGGGACAGCTCTTTAGCAAATGTGAACTCTAAAATACATAAAGACCAAGCCACAAGGTAAAGTATAAATCAAAACTTTCTTTTAACTATGTGAATTCCTGTACTTCTTGAGCCTGACTTGGTCATACACATGAGATGTTTCACACTCTGTATTCTGAACTGCCTTCCCGAATCTCCTCTCCAAGAGAGGAGATTTCACAGAAGCAATCCAATCCCAAAGTGATGAAAGTCTGGGTGAGACAGTGAAGGCACTGAGCAGGAGTTCTAGCTCTGCCTCTGAGAGGACAAACCCTGCTTGCCAATGTCAGGAGTGCTCAGTGTCACACGGGGAGCCCCCCCAAGCCAAGCCCTGCATTGCAAACTGCTCTGTGTCACTGTGTGTGTGAGCACACAGCACAGGGCAGGGAGAGAGAGCTGCAGGCCAGGAGATCCAGTGTGCCTGCAGAAACACTGCCCTGTCGTAGCATAAACTCCACTCCACACCTGAGATGTAAAATACACCTCAGCAACATGGGCTGGTGAGGAACCTAATGCAGCTTCTCATGATCAAGGTGTCTCTGCATCAGCACAGAATAATACTGATCAGTTAATAAAGATACATACAACCTTTGCCACAGTTTGTACTTACTTAATTTTAGGTAGGCTGAGTTTCAGCTAACTTTCTGCTTTCTCCTGATAGCTTTTTTTTTTTTAAGTGAAAGAAATATAAAAACCATTCCAAATGAGATTGTAATTGATTTAAAAAGCAAATAACTCCTGGTGTTTCCCTCCTCTCTTGTGCTTCCTTCTCTTCCTCCACCTCCTTTCTCCCTCTTTCTCACTCTGCTTTACAGGAAAAGCTTTTTCATCAAATCATCTTATAATGAGAAATGTAAAAATATACTGAGAGGTCCTGGGACTGTTCATATGAAACAACCCTTTTTAGACTGTAATGGACTATTTAGAAGTGCTATGCTTTACTGATGCGCTTATCACATGGCAAGTTTCAGTTGCTTATTATATCCTGTTGAAAATACCGACTCACTGAGCTGCTCAGCAATCAAATTTAGAGCTTGGTTTACCAGGTTCTTCTGCCTTTTTTTTTTTAGAAGAAATTAATCAAAAGTTCTAGAGAATCTTGCTTATGCCTTGTTGCATTAACTTAAAGAGTAATTTGAAACCCCTTATTTTATAATTTGAGTCTTCCTATAATTTAAAGCTATACCATTCTAGAGCATACAGTGCAAAACCAACATAACCCACAAACGTTGTCCTAATCAGCAAGAGGGACAAATCTTCCCAGGAATTTGAGATCAAAAGCATATGTTGCACAGAGCCTCTGACACTTCTGGAAATTACTTATGCAGTGCACACCTCTGCGTTGCAGTTTTGTGTATCTCTGTGGTGTAATACCGAGTATAGGGAAATGCTTTATAAAAATGAAAATGCAATTGTCTGACCAATAAAAGGTATTCCTGTATGTAATCCCAGTAATAGATTTTTAAACCCTTACCACTGCTGCAATATTATCTATTCATAGTTATTATCTTGTCCACTTCCAAATCCTGAAAGGTTAGATTGTTTAAAGATTTGTTAGCTGTGAAATACTTAAAAAAGTAAAGTATTAAGCTCAGAGCTAATTGAAAAATAGTATTTTATCAGATTCTCCTTTGATATTATCTTGTAATGATTGTACTTAAGGTACTCACAATACTTCAATAAATAGAGAAATTAAAAATATAACATCTTTAGGGCTTTTCAGAGAATGTGGCTGTTAACAATTTATACTGCCTTTTTTTTAACCATTATTTTCTTATATTTCCCACAATGCTTCACATCAGAAGCAAACAGAAACTGAATGATTACCCCAAAGTGTGCTAGATGAACTGGAAAAAGTCTATTCAAACAAAGCTCATTAGTTTTGATACCTCCAGGGCTATGACAAATTAAGCGGCTGGTGAATATGCTTGCAGACAAAAGGATGATGCAAAATCTAGGGCTTGTGCTAGGCATTGTGTCAATAAATTCTATGGAAAAAGGTAAAAATTACAATTGAAGCTAAAATGGAATCCCTTTAAGGAACATGTAGAAAATAGAGCATTGCTTTTCTTAAATACATTTATGAATGATTGTGCTATAAATAATAAAGGGGTTGCTTATTGGCCACTTTGAGTGTGCCTTGTGATGGGTCAGTCCTGACCTCGGAAAGATTCGAGCAAGTAAGTTTAGAGTTTAGGCAGACTCTGAATTGCTTTGCCATATTGGAAATGTAACTGTACCACAACCACACTCATTGCAACACCCAGTGCTGAGCTGGGAGCAGCCACCCCCAGAGTACAGTTGTGCCTGTGGAACTCGGCAGGGGAAAGGCACAAATAGCTGCAAAATTCCCAGGTGGGTTTGGCCCTGCCCCTCCAGAAGAGGTGCCTGAACCACACACACCATCACAACCAGGGCTCAGACAAGACAGAGAGAACAAGTCCATTGCTCTGTCACGAGGTGACCCTCCTGTGTCACCAGCGAGCCATTCTGGTGAGGTGACATTTGTCTGCTCTGTGGGGCTTTGGCTGTCCAGGTTACTTGTCACAAGTGAGGAATGTGAGTGACAGCACTAACACCAAGATCCTTCCAAGGCGCCACGAGCTTCACCTTGCTGCCTGTCAGCTTCCTTTGGTTTTCATGGGAATAGGACTGGAACTTTTCCAAAGCATAATTATTTCCTAGTATTTGCTCTTTAATCACCAAAACACTTCCTGATGCAAACCTTGGTCCTCTCATGGAGCTGTTGGTTACTTGAAGCCACAAAAATACAGCTGGTGTGCCACAATACTGTGCAGCCCCTGAAATACTTCATTGTGCTGGTCACACGACACACCTGCTCTGTCACAGCCACACAGCACCTGAGCTGGATATCAGAGCTCTACATGTTAACATAATCAGGGCCTGACCTATGACAGAAACCAGAGTTCTGTGTGTTGCACTCAATTCTTTCCTCAGACTAGTCTATACTTTAAATTGCTACAGAATAAGAGCTGGAAGTTGGATTCCCTTAATGCTACCACAAATTTAAAGTCAATTCACAGCCTAACTAATCCAGGCTGCCACTGAAAGCAGATTATTGCTTTTGAAATTCACCTTCTCTTCTGTTAAAGCTTAATTTTTCAAGCTTTCAGAGAACATCACAGAACTCCCTTCCCTACCTGATGGATAATCAAGAAGTATATTTGACCAAACAGACCAATTTTCCCCTCTATAAACTCAGTGAGACCTGTTACCCCTAGGGAAAGGAAATAATTCCTCTATGCTACTGTTGTTTAATTTATATACCCCACAAATTTTGAAAATGTATTTGAAAAATTTTTGAAATGCATTATCAAATTTTTCAATACAAATTGACTTAAAATAGCACTGATTTAAATTCCAACCAGAAATATTTCTTAAGATTAGCAAAATATATATCTTTATTTTCTCTGCACTCATGTAGCTATAGCTCCACACTTAAGGTCAATTTTCTTACTTAAAGTCAGGTTAAAAAGATGAGATTTTCCTAGGTAGCATAATTTTAATTGGGTTTTTTTTCCTTTGGAAAAGTATTATACACAATTTATTCTGCCAGAAACTGAAGAGAAACTTACAGTTGTAGGTTTTGGTGTGTATGAACAAATTTCAGGTACCAAGACAAAAATTTGGAGGGGAAAAAAACCAAAAAGCCACCATACCAAATCCCAAAGTATTCCATAATTACTTTACTCAGATTCATTTGCTAATTGACTGTATCAGGAACAAAATAACATACACATGTACCTATAGAAGGGGAAGAAGAAAAAAGAAACCATATGATTTTTAGTTCTGTTTTAGAATTAGATGCCAGGAACTTTGGATATAAAAATTAAATGGGCTGAATACAAGCCACTGCATTTTTATGTATTCCAGACACAACTTTGGTTCCTCCCAAACTCTGCAACAGAACTAAAGCCCCTGAAGAGTATCAAACAGAATAAAACCCTTACAGTTGAAGCAGCAATAAGTAAATTTTAGTCCCTTTAACCTCAAACTGGATCTCTGATTTCTGTGCTAACACACACTCTCAGTATGAATAAAAAAATAAAAGTTATCTCATCTTGCAAAGAATCTGGGAGTGGAACATCAGGCTGGGTCCCTTTTCTTGGGCATAGTCCCCAATATTACAGATTTTCCAGTCCAACTTCAGCCCCCACCCTACATACACAAAGTCAAAATGTTCCAAATACGCTCTGAAATGTCTGCAGTCTTAGAAGTGCCAATGAACTTCCACGATCCCAAATCATCATCCTGTACATTTCACCAGCCTAGGGGGGTTGGGGTTCTTGCAGGACAAAAGTGGAGCAAAAGGAACTAAATAGTTTTGGTTTGAAATATGTACCACTATCTTGAATAAAGGAAAAATTCTGCTTTGTTCACTCTTAAAAGTAAAAACAGTCTGCTTTTTCACTCAAAAATGAACTTTCATAGTTCTAGCATATACTTCTGGTGTCAAGAGCTCAAATATTTATTCAATTAAGTATATTAAAGCAATTCCCACAGCCCAAAAAACCCATCAACCCCGAGGTGTACCTGTCACACACCTTGCCTTGGCTCACTACTAGCCCCAGTAGATAAATTACTCTTCCTCCCCCATAAACAATGTAAACAAGCTCAGCTGTTAACCTTGACAGCTTCCAGATCACACAAGTCAGGAAGTTCAATGACTGTAGATCTTAATTCTGCAGCATCTCACCCAGCAAACTGCACTGCAAGAGTTTATTCTGAAAGCATAAAAAGAGCTGACTTACTGAGATTTAAACCTATAGTTTTACTTTTTGTTCAAATATATAGAACAGAGTTCTGTCAAGGAACTATTAAGAAAGATATCAGAGGACTTTGGAATTCTAAGACATCATCTGTCTCTTCAAATTATTCTTTTGGTTATCCACATCCTACTGAGTTGAGCTACCATTTTTGTATCTATTGTGCAATTCCTTTCTTATCGTATTTTATTCTTCAAAACTATTGTCAGCCACTTCATTATCTTCATTATAATCACTGTCAAGAGTGAAAAGCATGAAAGGCTTCAACTAACATCTCCCTAAGCCAAGCCCTTTTGTGCTGTGGAAGTTGTAGTGATCTCACACACCATACCCAGGCTCAAGCAGTGAAATATCAAGGGCATAATTCTTGCAAATTTTTGAGTATCATAAAGTCTTACTGTGCTTATCATCCAGACTGTTATGGTGTTACTTCTGTCTTTTGATATGGCAATCAACAAACGTTTATATCCACACGTATAAAAGACATGAATAAAAGATGAAAGACAAATACAACTACACACATATAAAAGTAGATCTGAGACATATAACCATTTAGGGGAGAATGTATATTTTTTTCCTATATCATTCTGCCTAGTCCATGCAATCAAAGACAAAATCCAGTTGAAGGAGTGACTTCATCAATTTTCCCAAAGACATATTTATCATCAGAACTAAATTAAAGTAGGTCCCTTTTTTAATCTCAAGGTGATTTATAGCAATATTTCATGTTCCTAATCAAAAAGCACTCTCAAACTTTTGGGGAGACAAGACCTTTTCACTGGAGAGGTAACAACGCTGTCACAAGCAAAGTTGTACAAGGACATTGGAATCAGGAAGGACATAACCTGACTCCAGAGCTGACTTTTGAGCAGTGTTATATGCCACACCACCCAATAATTCTTACTAAAGAAAGTTAAATATATAAATTAAATAATTTTTAAGCTATTTGGGTAACTGTGAAATAAAGACCCCTTTATGTAGGAGAATGCAATACGTAAACCTCAAAAAAAATAAGTACTTTAAGGCATGCCATTTCTAATGAAGAATGAATTTTTACATGTCACTAACACCAAAGGGAAAAAATATCACAAAAGTGAGGCTTATTCCTACAACTACCAAGGCTCTTTCTGGATAAACCAGTACCATTTCTGAATCTCAGCAGGAAAAGACAGAAAAACCACACACATTTTCCAGTACAGAGTAAAGCCACCCTGCTTGGTTGAGAGAAAACCCCAACTAAACAAAAACCAGAATTATGAGATATCCATTTGTTATGCTCTCATGCCAGACAAATCTCTCCTCAGACAGTTCTTGCACAATCTGAGTTGCTGAACAAAGATAAAATGGCATGAAAACTCCTCCTACAGGCATCGCTACCGAAGTTCACCTTCACACTGATGACATTTTTTGTTTTCTTTATTCAAAACCATACAAAGATAATGTCATCTGTTCTGATACTGCCAATTCAAAACAGGACTTGCTGGAGAATTGCAGAGTAGAGACCTGCCAGATAACACCAATACTGGTGATTTTTCTCACAGAAATTCTTCACATGAATAAAGATTATTTTTCTTAAATGGAGACTAGGTACAAATACTGGAAGAGTCCTGAGTGGGGGAAAAAAAAAAAAGACAGAATGAACTCTTACATTTGTCTCATAAAAAGAATCATTTTGTCAAGATCTTCATTTTCACTCTTTGCTCATCATAGAAAATGAGCAGAACTCCTAAGAAGGCCAGCAGAGTTGATCTCTGATACCCGTAAATGTCAGGTGTAAACTGTGACTCCCAGCTTGGAAAAGTATCTTAAATCACTCTACTTTTGACCTTGCATACTCAAACTGTTGATTCTAATCAAACAGTGATATTCCTTGGGCATACACCTTTAGACACTGTGTGTTGCATTACTGAGTATCTCCAAATTCCAGGATATCCTTCACTTCCCCCCACAGCACTTTGCCCTGCTTAGCCATGATTCCCACACTTTAGAAAACCACACCAGAGCAGGGACAACAACAGGGGGACAGACAGACAACACTGGACAGGGGAGCCACTTGTGCCTCTCACACGGCCTTCACAAGTGATAAAAGACCAAAAGACTGAAAATAAAACAGCAGGTATAAGAGAAAGAGATACCCAGGTCCAAATTCATTTGGTCAGACCTCTCCAGTATGACAATTAGAATAATAAAACTAATTTTTTCAAGCTCCTTAAGCAAGGATTTCTTTTGTATGTTGATATTTGCCCATTATAACAGATCCTGGTCTATGAGCAGAGGCCTCAGGCAGTGGCACAGTAAAAACAATTACATCAACAGACACTTAAATAACATAATGATAGAAATATACAATAGAATTACTTTAGCATTCTTGTTTAAAAAAAGTTTATATTATAATCAACAGCTTTAAAATACAACTACCATTCCCAAAAAAACAAAAGATCTCCAAGTAATCTGCAGACCAGCAGTGAAATATATGAGACATTCTGCTTAAACAAGAACAAGGTGAACATTGGAATTAAAATTAGCTCTTGCTTCACTCAGGCTATACTGCTGGGAGAGCCTTACCAGCCAAGAACATACATGCCCCTTTAAAACCTATGTATGAAATAGGAGATTCTAGTCTAAAGGGGAAATAAGGCAACCTTTTGTACTTTACAAAACTCTCAATTTAAATTACACATGCACACAGACCCATAATCCATCTTTCATATGAACTGTCAATACCTGAAGCTTCCTATTTCTGGAACATAAGAGCTCTTGGTAATTTCATTGGGTATTATCAAGGGTTTGACAGTTTCAGAGACCACCAAGGGAATTTTAGTTCAAGTCTTGTTTGGGTTGTTTGGTTGGGGTCTTTTTAATGTCTGTGCTGGCAGGAATTAAAGTTAGAAAAGATACAACCTTGTTCCCATTCTGTTAGTATTGTTCATATTGTGTTAATATCAAATTATTCTGACTGGATTTTTTTTCCCCCTCCATTGACTCCCAGCTATATTTAAATACTTCATGATGGGACTTCTGTCACAAGTTACACAAGCTGCACATCTCCCTCTCTAAGCTCTTTTTTAACATCTCACAATGCTCTGTACAGGACGAGCAGCCTCAAGCAGCTTTAAGCTGAGAAACACAACCAAGGAAGCAAATTTTGTCACAGTCAGTGACAATGACAGTACAACAATGTTTTTCTGCATCATGTATCATGCACAAAGAGTTTTCAAAATCTGTCTACTCCTGCTATGAATTCACCTCCTTTTTGCTCAGCAATACAGTTGGAAAGGCTACATTGAGAACTACAGAAGCTTTTCCTCTACTTAAAAAAAATCCAGCAGTAGTAACAAGGCATGTTATGCAGTATTTGCACATTCAGAATCCACGGGAAAAGTTCTTGAAATCTATTGGCATGCCCAGGACCCAGCTGTGTTGATCCTATTTGCTTTTGTAGAGAAAGAGAAGGAATAATAATAATAGTAGTAGTTATAATAATTAAGATTCGAGCAATCAAATAAAGGATGCTACATTTAATGAAATTTCACTTCATCCAAATTAAAGTCCCTGGATTAACTCCTTGCACAAAAGAAGTTATCTGCTTCAGGTCAGCATACACTTATTTACACAATCTATTAATGTATACTTTTAAACCTGAAACCATTTTCAGTGCAAATATTATAGAAAATACAATTCTTCGGTTCAATGATTTTGATGTTTTTCTCTTGCTTAAGTAGCCATGACTTGCAGTCCACTCTTTTATATATATACATAAAATACAGATGAATAAATGTGGTACAGTCATCCAAAATTGTACCTAATGGCAAATGTAATAAAGTTTAGGTGTGCTTGGTCTAGCTCTACCACAAAAAAAATAGTTCAGAAATAGACAATGCAAGATCTATGCAAAATAATCTAATCAGATTTCTATTCATGAGTCATAGAAGTTAAATATTCTTACTTATGCAAAAGATTAACAGTCTGGGATTTGTTTGGGGTTTTAAATCTTTTGGCATTAGCCCCTTACCAGGGAGGTACAGAGACAACTACTGATGTCAAAAGAGTCTTTACTAGTATAAGTGGCAACTAGAGGTTATCATTATAGACTTGTATGGGAGCATACACTCTAGAAAAATTACTCTATTTCAGCTATAATTCCTAATATAGACCTCCTATATTCACTCAGACTACTGAAACTGGTGCAAAATAGAAAATTGCACTGTTTGATCCAAAAGTATCAGAAAAATCAAAATTTACCAACAGTTTTGCATATAGGTCTCTAGCACCTAACCATAATCTTTTAATTAACCTGTAATACAGATGTATTTCCTCCACAACAATTCAAATTACTTCTAATATATTCTTTTCAATTAGATAAAGGATGTCATATTTTAAATATAAGGTAGATTTCTCCCTGATATTTCCATTCAGCTTCAGTTCTTCTCAGTTCTGTAAAAACAGTAACCTGTGTCAAATAAGAATGAACTAATACTCTTATCTCTGATCTAAATCAGTATATATCATTGTCTGTTAATAATAAAATTCAGTTCTTACATGTAAAATGCATAAAAGAAGCTCTATTTAGCATCAGCTGCTGTGACTTCAGCTGCAAGTTTCACATCATCTTCCCAAGTCTTCCCAAGTGTCACCAGAAGAAAAAGAATATCAAAATTTCAGAGATCGAGCTCTGGTTCAAAGTGTTCCAGCAGATGATTAAGTACACAAATAATCCCCTGCTATTCATTAACTTTAAGTATGCAAGTTTTCCCAAAAGTACATTTTTGAATCACAGGCTATAAGTTTATTTGCAAGAGGTAGTTCAAGAAAGTTTGGCAAATTTCACTGGAATTCCTATGACATGCATTTTTAGACCCACGTGCCTAAAATTAGCCTCTAAATTCATAATTAGACATCAAAATACAGCTGTAAAATCTTCACCTGTTTAGGATATGTCCAGACTGTACAGTACAACCTCAGAGAAATTTAAGCTTTGGTTAAGCTTGCATTTAAATTATTAGATTATTGAAGTGTCAAGCCTTGCTGGCTGCCCTCTAGGTTTTCACACCATTCTGCCAAGAAGCTTGATGCAGCACACCAGAGAAATTCCAAGGGAGTGGGCCAGGGCAAGGGGGAGCTCACAGTGCCCTCCTCCCAGAGCTCACCAACTCTGCTCCTCATGTTACAGCCATTTGTGCCTGGGCAATGTCATTTTTTTCCCAATCTCACCAATACTCATCTCTTTATAACTTGCCAAATTAAAAAAAAAAAAAAGGCAAGCACAAAGCACTCAAGCAATACAAAACCCAACAAATTGTGTAAAGTCTGATGTTAAGTGTTAACAGCAGCTAAAATTTCGCAGTAATGCAGCTGCCTCTGGCTCTGCAAACAACAAAGAATTTCAACTTCACTGACTGCAGTGACTGGTCAGTAGAAGTAAAAAGGGAGTTTTCAGTAATCGTTAAAAGACTTGTAATATGATGCTAAAATGACCCTCCTCCTCCTCTACTACCGGCCATGTAAACAGAGGTCTGTTTAATGCAGTGGGTACTCCATTAACAGAGCAATTAGGTGAGGCTGCCAGAGCAGCAGGGTGGCAAACAACCAGGTACTTTGGAAGCCCACACCATGGCATTAATCACTCCCAGTAACCACCGTGTCTGGCCATCCAGCTCTGACTTCTCCCATCCAGAGACCAGATCTAAAAATGATACCTCCCATATGAAGGACACAATTAGTCAAATTGAAATTTAGTTATTTTAGCATGCAAGATCCAAGTTGCAGTTAATTAGACCTCTATACTAGTCAGTGGAGAGCAGTGGGTGTCAGGGAAAGAGTCACCTGTTCAGACATTTGCTATAGGAAAGGCTCCCGTCTTCTTATCTCTCCTATAACTATTACCTGGAAGTAAAGACCCACTACAAAAGGAATAATTAACTATATTCTACACTAGTTTTGAGTTATACCAAGTTACATTCTAATATTAAAATATTATACTTCTGTTTATTCTATTTTATTAATGCTCACCCAAATAAGTTCTGAACTCAACCCTAGAGTGATAAATTCTCATTACTCCATGTTTACACCATTATACAGCCCACTATGCCTACAGAACGGGATAACTCATAGCCCTTCTAGATACTACTCAGGCATTATTTGCCTTATTTTTACATAGTTCAGGTGGAATATCTGCTTAGTTTGCATTATATGCTGTGCATTTTACCCAAAGACATATTGTATGCAGTCATTAAGTGAAATGCCACAAATGCTAATATCTAGGCTACAATATATAGGGAGAAGAAAACATGCTAAACTAAAGGAAAAACATTCCAGGCTGTGAAGTGTAACAAAAAAGGCCCATGATGACAGTTTCATCTGAAAATAGCAGACTGAGACATATTAAAATTGGTTTATTGTCTCCCTAATGAGGCAATGTATGTAAAGCCCCAAATACTCTATAATCAAAGTTACCAGCTAGTGTAAGCTTTGAAAAACGAGAAGCAAATCTATAGCTGATAATTAACAACTTCCTTCATTGTTGGTTACACAGGAAAGAGAAGGATGTTTTTACTGCTCTTCTACTCTGCTTTAGTGCACGATGCTGCCACTGTTATGTGCTCTGAACCCAAGCTCAGAATACAGGAAATCCTTTATTTTTTTCCCCCCAAAAGACTCCTTTGAGCTGCAGTCAGGAAGGTCTACTTTAGTCACTCTAAAATGCCAATGTCATTTCTTTAGTTAGAGTTAGAATAATCTGTATAATTATAACAGATCATAAGCTTCCAAGGTTATCTGTAGCGTCATGGAGACATGAAGGTTTTTTCTGGTGTCCTAGACTAAGTATAACTCACTCCAGTGAAAAGATACCCTTAAATAAGGTTATCACACCTTAAACAGCAACAAGAAAAACCCCAAACCATACCACCAAGTGTTTGTAACCTACCAAAATAATCTATTCAATAACAAGACAGTGAATCTAAGCACCTTCACTACTTCATTCTAACCCTTCCAGATTCCAAGCAAAGGTTGAAAGCCACACTTTTCTGGCCACACAGGAAGAAACCACAGTAAAGATGGCTCATCCAACAAAGCCTGCTGCCTGTAGAAGCTACAACACTCAGAAAGCAACATTATGGAATAAGATGACCCAGTGGAGAGAAAAAAAAAAAATCCAAGCTTTTTATTTTTTTACAAATCCAGAATTCTCTCTGCCTGTATATGCTCGATGCTGTGAGGGGTTTTATGCTTTGCCTTAAAACACCTCACATTTCAACTAGGTTTTCAAAAGTAGCTACATGCAAATCAAAATACTACTTACTCATTCGCCCAGGGCAATAATTATTTTTTATAAACTTGTCAAATACCCTTTGTTTCTTAATCAATCTCCAGGACCTGTGGCAGACAGGCAAGTTTTGTAACTCCAGAAACTAAAATTTCAGGACAATTTTACAATATTGGTATTAAAGAATACGCATATACATGATCATATCCACCAAGTATTTCAAGGTTCCAATGAAAACACTAATAGATAATACAGAAAACTTATATCCACATCCACCAAATCCAAACTTGAAAATCACTGAGTAAACCACAACACTTCTGAATATCTACAGATGATATCCCATCTATTACTGATGAGAAATAATAAAGTAAAATCCATTACAAAAGCTTATCCTTGAGACCTAGCTGTGTTGAATGAAGAAATAATGGCATTCCTATGTTTCTGGCACTGTAACCTATACCAATTTTGAGCTTTGGAAAGCACGAATTATACATATATATATAAAAGTAGGCCATATTTAGAAAGAACCTGCACATCTCAGTTAATATATATATACACACATACATATTCTGTGCAATCATATGGTAGCTTTCGGTAAGATTTTACGCAAATCACAAGGTAGGCATTACTTAAGAGACAAAAAATGTCATGGATCTGATCATCCAATATTAAAATAAATATTGCTTCTCATACTGTAAAACTCTGTAAGAACAGTGGCTGTTAATGCAGAACTAAGACCAAATGATACCACACTTAAAAACTCTGTCATCATGGAACCTCACATATTTACATATTCTGGACAACATCTACATGAAAATATTACCTTGTGGATCTTCTTATCTGCACTTCTACAAATGAAGCTCCCTCATGCTCATAACCCTGACTCATATCCATCACCATTTGGGAGCAAGTGTGTGTCTTTCCAGGGCTTCATAATTCCATCTGTCCTGCCTCAGATTTCCTGAAGTACAGATAAATTCCACTGAAGAACACTGCAATATGTGGAATGTATACATTTAGAGCAGCATATGGAAAAGCAATATTTAAAAGTACATCTTGTATATTAAAAATATCCATGTGATTTAGAAACCAAAAAAAAAATAAACTAAGAAGGAGGAAAACATCACCATTAGACTACAAAAATCTATGGCAAAAGTTTAGGATTCAGATATAGACTCAGTGAGAAGATGATTTTGGAACAATTTATTGCTTCTAGAGTATGGCCAAAGTACAAGAGGCCACCTGGACAAGAGAACATATATGGGACACATACAGCAAACAAACACAGCCTCCATCCCCTACAGCCCCTCCATTGTTTCTGTGGCCCCCAGGTCCCAGAGCTGGCTGGCAGCACAGCATGCCCAGTGTGGGGCTGGGCAGGTGATGCACAGGGAGCAGGACAGGCAGAGCCCCTCCTGGGCAGTGACCTGAGCACTCTGCCTGCAGCACCCAGCTAGCACCTCACTGGGGGTGTGCACAAACAGCTTCCCAGCACAGCCCAGGACTGAGTAGTCTGTGATGTTTGCAGAGCTTCCCTTGCAATCTGCAGTGCAAATCATCCTTAGTTAATACTTGCCCTATGAAAATGAACTTAGGTTTGCCACCCATCCTATTTATAGGATCACAGAATCATAAAGGTTGGAAAACACCTCCAAGCTCATCAAAGCCAAACCTGTGCCCAATGTCCACCTTGTCCCCAGCCCAGAGCACTGAATGCCACATCCCGTCCTGCCCTGGGTGCTCCAACCCACCCTGGGCAGCCCCTTCCACGGCCTGACCACCCTTTCCAGGCACAAATTCCTCCTCCTGTCCCCCCTGCCCTGGCCCAGCCTGAGCCCCTTCCCTCTGCTCCTGTCCCTGTTCCCTGGAGCAGAGCCACCTGGCTCCCCCCTCCTGGCAGGGACTTGCAGAGCCAGAAGGTCCCCCCTGAGCCTCCTTTTCTCCAGGCTGAG